>QBTX01002048.1:0-11928 GCA_003063285.2 Arachis monticola
TGGGGTTTGACACCAAACTTAAGAGTTTTGGTTGTGGCCGGTCTAAAGACACAAAACTTAGAGTTTGATTGTGGGGGCTTTGTCTGTACTGAGAGAAGACAGCTTTTTCATGCTTCTCTCTCTTGTTAAAAAAACGATCCTTGTGACTTAAACACAAGGTAGTCTCCATTCATGATAGGACTAATTCTCCTCTGTTAACATCTATCACAGCTTCTGCTGTGGCTAGGAAAGGGTCTTCTAAGGATGTGATGGCATTCATCCTCCTCCTTCCTAATGTCTAAGTTTATGAAAAATCAGCAGGGATGTGAAGGCCCTCAACCTTTATTCTAACACGCCCTCTACCAATCCATAAGCTTGTCTCTACTGGCTTGTCTGCCAATTGAAGTAAGAATAATTGGCGAGGCCTATACTTCAATGATCCCCAGCTTCCCCATTACATAGAGTGGCAAGATTTATGCTTTGACCCCAGGTTTACAACATAGAGCCTTTTTCAAAGGTCATGGTGCCTATGGTATAGGGTTTAAGAATTTGCAAGAAATACTTGTCCTTCTGTTTGAGGTAGAGTTTTTCTGAATCCATGTATCTATTTCACTGATGAGCAAGGGAGGTTCACCTTCCAAGTCTCATTACCAAATAACTGGCATTCAACTTCATGAGTTAGTCCTGGGAGATATTGAGCAACTTGCTCTCCAAATTACATCTTCATGTCCTCTTCAGAGGAAGAAATAGTCTTCAGAGCTCAAGAATTTTGTTGCAGAAGGAGGTTTTAATGGGATCTCTATAGTCTTTTTGTATGAGCCTCAGATCCCATTGGGAGTCCTCAATAGGGAACTTCTTCTTGCTTGAGAGACGTCCCATGAGGTTATTCTCATTGGGATTCACGTCCCCTCTTTCCTCTCTAGGTTCAGCCATGTTGATTATTTGCAATGAGCCTTTGCAACTCTCTTTTGATTCCTCTCAGCATTGCTTGGAAAAGTACTAGGAGGAGTTTCAAGTGATTTTCTTACTCAGCTGGACCACTTGTGCCTCCAGATTTCTAAAGGAGGACCTTTGTTTTCACTCATAAAAACTTTAAAAGTGTCCTTAGACAGATCAGAGAATATAGTTTGCTAAGTTAGAGGTGTTCTGTTCAGAATTCTCTGTCTGTAGCTGAGAAGATGATGGATAAGGCTTTATATTGCTGAGCCTATTTTCCACCATTATTAAAGCCTTGGTTGAGGCTATGTTGATCCTCCATGAGAAATTTGGATGATTTCTCCAATGATGAATTATAGGTGTGTCCATAATGTTCACCCATGTAATTTAGCTCTGCTATTGCAGGGTTCTCAGAATCATAAGCTTCTTTCTTCAGAAGATGCCTCTTAAGTACTGTTGGATGCATTTTGGCGCATCTATTATAAGATTAAATTTTGATGGATACTTTGAGAATCAGGACCTGTTGACTTGCTGGTTCAACATTTTGTTCTGAGCGAATATGGTATTCAAGTAGCAATCAAATTTTCAAGGAACTCCCCTTTCTTTGAGAGTGTCCCATTAATCAATCGAAATTATCTCTCAGAGTGGTACATTGAAAACTGGTTATTTGCAACCATGTCCATAAGTTCTTGAGCTTCTGCAGGCCGTTTTTCTTTAGGTGAATAGGTCCACCTGCAGAATGGTCCAAAGACATCCTTAGAGAACTCAGATAGACCATAAATAGAAATTATATGTCATTGGTCCATTCTGAAAAACATGTCAGAAGGACATCTTTTTGGTCATCTGTTTGTATCTTTTCCCAAGCTTCATAGAGGGATTCACCACCTTTTTGTTTGAAGGTCTGAACATGCCACTCTAAACTTGCTCAGCTTTTGAGGAAGAAAAGAACTTAGCCAAGAAGGTCGTTGACCAGCTTATCCCCAGGATTCCAAGCTATCTTTAGGTTGAGAGCCTAACCATGACTCTAGCTCTTGTCTCTTATAGTTAAAGGGAAAAAGCATGAGCCTGTAGACTTGAGGAGCTAACTCCATATAGTCTTCAACCATAGTTGCTAAGACCGGACCGGTGAGGTCGAAACGCGGTCAGATTACTGGATCACTTGGTTATTGGTTCAACCGATAAACTGTTGGTTGAACCGGTAAAACCGGTTTCACATGAAGTAAAAAATATAAAAATACTAAAAATTTTTTTTTTTTTTTTTTAAATAAATTCAAAATACAATGTTAGTTCTTAAACCAACATTTTAAAGACAACCAAGTTTCAAAGTCTATAATAACAACCTACATAAGATTAAACAATGAAAGTGGGAGTTTAGTACTTAGTACTAGTACATTAGTATGCTTAGTTAAACACAATATGGATAACAATTCATAAACACCTAAATCGCAAGGAGTGATTTCGAAGTCGGCAAATTGCTCTTTATCTGACAAATGTGGAGCTACATCCTAATTGGGTTTCATATTTGATTTGCATTTTCCAGAATTATTAGCTCGCCATCATCCCTCGATCATTTCTCATAATCAATTGGAGTCTAGCATTATAGTATAATAATTTCCAAATCAAAATAAAAAATAATATATAAACATTTTTTATTTTAAAGATACGAAAAATCATAGTTGATCAAAATTCATAAATAACATAAAAGCATACCTAAATTCATCTTAAAGGTGATTGAAGGAGCAACATATTGTAAGATTCATTTCGTAAAGGCATCCAACTTCTTCAGAGAGTAAAAATGGTGGTGAATCTTCCAGTATCCATTCTCGAATGTATCCTCAAATGCATCAAGACAAATGGATTCAGATAACATTGGTTTCTCATTTGGGTTCCTATGTTATCATAATTCTCGTATATGTCTTGGATGATGTAAGTTTTAAATACCATGCTATTCAAGTTTCAACTTAAAACAATCAGAAAGTACCTTGTTGTAACCTTAAGTTGTAATGAACCATAAACCATAAGATTCATTAAGTTTTTAACCTCTAGCCAGATTCCTTCTTCTTTGTGTGGAATGTGTTACAAAATACTCCAGTTACGCTCACAACCTGAAGAGCACAAGTCTGGCTTAAACCACGAATAGGCCAACTTTTGCAAATTTGGTGCTCCACAACCATAAGATTCCCCCCATTGATCTATATCATAAAAACAGATAAATAATTTATCACAACATAAAATATCAATAAATAAATTCATCCAATAGTAAAAGACGGCAACATTTATGAAGAAATTCACCTGGCATAACAGTGGTTCGTTCACTGTATTGCAGAGGGTCTTTCACAATCTTTCTCATCATTCCTTAAAAGGATCCTCTTCTCACTTGTCAGCTTAGAATTCAATACAGGATCATCATAAGCATATTTCTCAATATGACATCAACAAGCGCAAGAAATCGTTTCTTTGTGATTTTTCAATTCTCCGCATTAAATCGAAAAGATGGATTTAACCAATAACCAAGCGGCATGAAGGATTCTCTTTAAGTTGGCATCCAACGGGTTAATCCAAAAATCTTCAGATAAGGAATCAACAACCTTCTTTTTTCTGGAACCTCCTCATCCATTTCTTCTCTAGCCTTATAAAAAGCTTGATAAAGAATAACCCATGGCAAGTTCTGTCTTCACTATCCCACAATACTGTAAAACACTGAACAAGTGGCGAGTAAGCTTAACAATATCAGTGCATTGAACTCCAAAATTTAGAATCTCAAGACTTGATCCACAAATTTCTTAGCTTTGGCTTCTTTAAGTAAGCTGAGCCTTGTAAATTCTTTAGAAGTCACCATAGCTCTCAGAGGATCCTTTTGAGCTAAAATACTTGCAAAGCAATAAAATAGTAAGCAAAACCGAGTGGCAGCTGGACGACAAGTATTTTCCCGTCCCCACCTGTATAACTTCTCATCAAGAACAGTGGATAGCAATGATTATAGATATACTTTAGTGATCAGATGAAAGGGCTGTGACACAGTTTATACTCACCTTTCCTGTAACTTTCCAATATCCTGAACATCAGATTAACACAATGAGCTGTCACAAGGGGACCAATAACAATTTAGGAAACTCAGCCTCCAACTAATCTTCCCGCAGCAACATAAGTTTGTAAGCATTATCCGTTTACAAATATGCACAACATTTTCTCAGGACGCACAAACAATACAACATCCCTAAACAAACTTAAACAAATTTTCAGCATGTTTTTGAGAAATATTAGAAAGAAAAAAAATAAAGAAACTTAGAAAAAAAGTCTAGAAATAAACCTAAACTAAAATTAATTCAAAGTACGCCTACAACCGATCAGTCCATCCATCGGCCATATAGTGCATCCATTTTGCTTCCAAATCTACGATAACCATTCAATCACTCATCACTATTCCTCAAACTAATTTTACTCAACAACATACCCCATGGACTCTTGATAACTTGGCCCTTTACCCTGCCAACCCATGCTTGCAATAGCATCAATCATTTGGCTAATAGCTAAAAGTGAATTACCGATTAATGGAATAGAGGCATCCACCATCCATTTCGCAATAGCAATAGCACACTTCTCAAACAATTCATTTCTTATGTTTGAATTTAGACGTCTTTTGATAGTTGGTTGAGCTCCGGGTGTTGTTGCCGATGGAAAATAGATTGTAATCTTTGGACTTGTTTTCCGCTTTTTCTAGAGATACGGTGGTTGGACCACCCTGGATTTTTGTTGTTGGTTTGCCATCTCATTCGTTCGATCATCAATCAAATTCTCTTTCAACTTCATCACAGCATGAATAACTTTCGCAAATCAAAAAGTTCTATTTTTCTTTTCTTGCCTTCGAAGCTCTTCAATATTTTCATGGAATTAGGTGTCTCACTGCAGCTGGCACCTTTCGAACAAGACTCAATATCTCCTCCTTTTCCAGCCAAATAAGTTTAAACCGATGAATTCCGCTCCCCCTAATAAGCTTCTCACAATATATGCATAGCAGAATTGTTTTTCCAGACTCCACAACTTGTTTGGAAAGACCCCATGCAGGATCGGTTTTTCGCTTTATTATTTTTTTTGGGGTTCCGATTGATGCATCACGGAGTTGATCCTTGTTCTTGCGAAGATGGTATTTCTGATGGTGTATCGCAGAAAGCCATTTTAAAAGAATAATTTGGAATAGACAAAAACCAAAAGTTATAAAACAATATTTTTTTTGCAATCTAATTCGTTTTTTCTAATTCCCTTTTCAGCAAGACACAGACCTTAAATTCTTAAATTAGTTAAATTTTTCCTATTCAGCAAGGACAAAGCCAAAATCATTATTTCAAGATTCAATCAAGCATATAATCCCAACAGTTTCATATTTCCAGTACAAATCAACAAACATAAAAATTGATTTTACATGAATAAATTTGATTTACATAACATGAAAAATGCAACAACCAAACAGTTTCATATTTCATGTGCCTAATCCAAAGTAATCCATTGTACAAGGAAATTCAACAAGGGAAATTCAACAAGCATATTCCAAATTGAATGGTATTCAACAGTTTTCAAATTTCTACAAAGCATAGTCAACAAGGAAATTCAGCTTAACAGAAACTACAGTAACAGAACAGAGCAGAGTGTATGTGTTTCACACAAACAATATTAAACTCAAGTGCAGAACGAGCAGAAGCAGATTACAGAATTGGAGCAGTGGAGCTTACCTGTTGACAGAGTCACAGAGCAGTAGCACTAGAGCAGAAGGGCGACGGGGAGGGCGACTGAGCGAGGGCGACGGCGCTGGAAGGCGAGTTCGACTGCGCACAACGGCTGACCGGCGATTCGCGGGTGGCGGGTCTGCTGTTCGGAGAGGCAAGGTGAACGGCTTAGAGTTGGTTGAGTTGGTTCTTCAGAGCTCAGACCGCGCGGTGAGACGAAGAGGATGACGGGCTGGGTGCTGGGGTGAGTGAGGTGGAGGGCGGCGGATCTGGCGGAGGGTGTCTGGTATGTTGGTAGGGTGGTTCGCCGTTAGGGTTGTGGGAATAGCCAAAAAGGGGAGGGGAATTGGGAACTGCAAACTGGATCGGGTGGGGCGTGGGGGTGGTAGCCCGTACGGCTTTTTCTTTTTTTTTTTTTTAAATATAACCAAAAATAATTTTTATTTTGGAAAAGATTTTAAAAAAATTTTCCCTGAACCGGTTGGTTAAATCCAGGGAACCGTCGTTTTTCGGGTTTTTTATCAAAACTGGCTGGATTCAACCCGGTTTCAACGGTTCTATTCCTTATTCGGTTATATCACTCAACCGGACCGGTTCTGGGTCCGGTTCACCAGTTTTCCAGTCGAACCGGCCGGTCCGGTTGGTTCTTACATACACTATGGTTTAACAGTCTCACAGATCTGCAAGAACTCAGTTATAAAACTGGTAGGGGATCTTCTGATGGAAGTCCATGAACTTGCCGAGTTCTGATGCTTAGATGCAACTAAATTGAGGTTGTTAGTCTCAAAATTGTTTTGCTCCAATGGCGGAATTGAGATGCTTCTTCTATCAAACTTGGAAGTAGGTACAGTATAATCACTAAGCATCCTTGCCTTCGCATTAATTGTTGTGGGTTCGGCTTTGCCATCTCCTTTTCTTTTTTTCAAAAATTTAGCCTGTATGGTTGTCTCTGGATTGTGTAATTTTTTAGCTTCTCTTAGTTTCCTCTTCAGAGTCCTTTCAGGTTTTGGATCAGCTTCAACAAAAATGCCTTTTTCCTTGTTCCTGCTCATATGCAAAGGAGAAGCAAACAGAAAAAGAAGAGGCAATCCTCTATTGTCACAGTAAAAGAGGTTCTTATTGATTAGTAGAAGAAGACAAGGGATAAAGAAGGGAGAATCCAAACACAAAGTCGGTGAGGATAGGGCAGTGATTTGAGGTGAGAGAAATGTTAGTAAATGAATGAATAAATAGAATAAGATGAGAGAGGGGAGAAATTTTCAAAATAAAAATTTTTGAAAAAAGTTTTAAATGTTTTCGAATTTTTTTTTTTTTTTAAAGGTAAGAAATAAAATTAAAAATTAAATTTAAAACAATTAATTAATTAAAAAAAGACATTTTGAAAAACATGATAAAAGGGGAGATATTTTAGAAATTAGAGAGAGAAAAGTTGTTAGGTATGGTTTTGAAAAAGATAAGAAGAAAATTTTTAGTCTTATAATTAGTTAGTTTTGAAAAGATTTTGAAATCAATTTCGAAAAGAAGAAATAAGAGATAAGAAGTTAGGAAAAGATATTTTTAAATCAAAAAATTTTTGAAAAAATTAAAATTTTGAAAAAAGATATTTATATATAATTTAGAAGAGATAAGATAAGAAAGATTTAATTTTTTAAAAATTAAGATTAAATACTTTAATAACAAGAAAATAAAAAGATAAGATTCTAGAATTTAAAGATTGAACATTTCTTAACAAGAAAGATAACAAATTTCAAATTTTTTTTTTGACCAATCTAATTTGATTAGTTTATTAGTTTGAAAATTTGAAATTTAAAATAAGAAAAAGATTTTTGAATAAAATAGTTTTATTTTTTTTTTAATTTCTATAAAAATCATAATGAAACAAGTATGAAAAGAAGTTTGATTTTTGGAAAGTTTTTGAAAAAAATAAGAAAAAAAAATTTTTTAAAATTTGAAAATTTTTGAAATTTTTTTTTATTAAAATGAACTAAATTTAATTTTAAAATTTTTGACTAAGTCAACCCCAAAATTTTCGAAATATTTGAAATCAAAAAAAAAGGAAAAGTAATTTTTCTTTTGATTTTTGTTTTTAAATGAATGAGAGAGAAAAAACAAAATATTTTTTTACCAAATTGAAATTTTTGGATCAAAACCAAAATGAATGCATGCTAAGAACAACTATGAAATGGTCAAAGATGAAGCACCAAGAACACTTTGAAGATCATATATGAACATCAAGAACATATTTTGTGAAAATTTTTGCAAAGAAAACATGCGCAAGACACCAAACTTAAATCTTTAATGCTTAGACAATATAGATCAAAGAGTGCACCATGAAAAATAATAAAAGGGACACAAAACAAGAAACATCAAGATCAAAACTAAGAAGACTTTACCGTAAGGAACAACTTGAGATCTGAAGAAGCACTATGAATGCATGAAATTTTTCGAAAATTGCAAGAACAAAATGGAATAATGCAAGTTGACCACCAAACTTTAAAACAGTGAACACAAGACTCAAACAAGGAACACAAAAATATTTTTTATTTTTTTTTAGTTTATTATTTTTTTTGGATTTTATTTTATTTTTTCGAAAACATATAGGAAAAAGGAAAGTAATGAACTCAACAGCCTCAATCAAAATTCCAGGGAATCATACCAGGTTAGTCTAAAGCTTGATGGCGCAGCCAAGCCTTTAACATACATTTTGAAACTCTAGAATTCATATCTTAAAAAAAAAAGAAAATTTTCGAAAATGTTTTTTTTTTGAAAAATATGTTTTGAAACTTTTGAAAAAGAAAATAAAAAGAAAATTACCTAAATCTGAAGCAACAAGATGAACCGTCGTTGTCCAAACATGCGAACAATCCCCGGCAACGGCGCCCAAAAACTTGGTGCACGAAAATTGTGATCATCAACAATTGGTGCCAAAAACTTGGTAGTGCATCTCAAACGTGAATCACACTTTAAGTCATAACTTCGCAACAACTAACCAGCAAGTGCTTACTGAATAGGTTCGTCTAGTAATACCTTACGTGAGTAGGGGCCGATCCCATGGAGATTGTTTGGTATGAAGCAAGCATATGGTCATCTTGTAAAATCTCAGTTTAGGCGGTAGTAAATGTTATGGAGTGTTTTCATAATAAGGTCAAATAGAAGCAGAAAATAAAGATTGAGGTTACTCATGTAATCATGGTGGGAATATTAATCAGATGATAGTGATGCCCTACATACAGATTGCCATGGAAAGGGTAAGAAGGATTGGATGGAAGGCGTTCAAGAAAGCGTAAGGAATCCAACCAGGTGACAAGAGCATCTGCCATAACACTTATCTGAAATTCCAACCATTGAAATTACATGAGTACTTCTATCTTTACCAAAATATCATATCTTTTTTATTATTATTTGAAAACTCCATAACATTTACTATCCCGCCTAAACTGAGATTTTACAAGATGACCATAGTCTTGCTTCATACCAAAAATCTCCGTGGAATCGAACCCTTACTCACGGTAAGGTATTACTAATGGACGACCTAGTGCACTTTGCTGGTTTAGTTGTGCAGAGTTATGACTAAGTGTGATTCACGTTGAGAGCACTACCAGTTTTTTTGGCAACCATTGTTGCAATGAATCAAACAATTTTCGTGCCGCACCAAAGTTTTGGCGCCGTTGCCGGTGGATTGTTCGAGTTTTGGAACAACTGACGGTTCATCTTGTTTGTCAGATATAGGTATTATATTATTTTATTTTCTTTTTCAAAAAAGTTTTTTTTTTCAAGAAATTATTTTTGCAAAATTCTCCCTTTATTTTCGAAAATTCTTCAGAGCGTTTAAGAATGAAATTCTAGAGTTTCAAAATGGTATGTTAAATCTTGGCTAGCTATCAAGCTTTAGACTAACCTGGAATGATTTCCTAGAATTTTGATTGAGGACTTTGAATTCATTACTTGCCTTGTTTCCCTGATATGTTTTCCGAAAAAATAAAATAAAATTCCCAGAAAAAATAATTAATAAAAAAAAATAAAAATTGTTTTGTGGTTCTTTGTTTTGAAGTCTTGTGTCATGTTTTAAGTTTGGTGTCTATTGCATATTCATTTTGTTCTTGCAATTTTCGAGAATAATCATGCATTCATAGTTGTTTCTCATGATCTTTCAAGTTGGTTCTTGGTAAGCTCCTTCTTGTTTGATCTTGATGTTTTCTTGTATTTGTGTCTTTTATTATTTTTCATGTGCATCTTTGCATATCCCTAAGTGTCTAAGCATTATAGATTTCTAAAGTTTTGGTGTCTTGCATGTTTTCTTTGCATAAAAATTTTTTCAAAAATATGTTCTTGATGTTCATCATGATCTTCAAAGTGTTCTTGGTGTTCATCTTGACATTCATAGTGTTCTTGCATGCATCATTGGTTTTGATCCAAAATTTTCATGTTTTGGGTCATATTTGTGTTTTTCTCTCTCATCATTAAAAATTCAAAAATCAAAAGAAAATATCTTTTCCTTTTTTCTCTCAAAATTTCGAAAATTTGGGTTGACTTAGTCAAAAAATTTTAAAATTAATTAGTTCTTATAAGTCAAGTCAAATTTTCAAATTTTAAAAATCTTATCTTTTCAAAACTTTTTCAAAAATCAAACCTTTTTCATTTTTTTATGATTTTCGAAAATTTAAAACTATTTTTTCAAAATCTTTTTCTTATTTTATTTCAAATTTTCGAAACTTAACTAACAAGTAATGTGATTGGTTCAAAAATTTGAAATTTGTTACTTTCTTGTTAAGAAATGTTCAATCTTTAAATTCTAGAATCTTATCTTTTAGTTTCTTGTTAGTTAAGTAATTAATCTTAATTTTAAAAATTAAATCTTTCTTATCTTATCTTTTATATCATATCTTTTTCAAAATTTTATCTTTTTCAAAAATTTGATTTTAAAATATCTTTTCTAACTTCTTATCTTCTTATCTTTTCGAAATTGATTTTCAAATCTTTTTCAACTAACTATTTGACTTTTTGTTCGTTTCTTATCTTTTTCAAAACCACCTAACAACTTTTCTCTCTCTAATTTTCTAAAATACCTCCCTCTTTTTCAAAAATTCTTTTTTTAATTAATTAATTGTTTTAAATTTTAATTTTAATTTTATTTCTTATCTTTATTTTCGAAAATCATTTAACTCCTTTTCAAAATTTATTTTTGAAAATTTCTCCCTCTCTCATCTTATTCTATTTATTCATTCATTTACTAACATTTCTCTTCATCTCAAATCACTGCCCTTATCCTCACCCTTGTGTTTGGATTCTCCCTTCTTTATCCCCTTTCTTCTTCTACTAATAATAAGGAACCTCTTTACTGTGACATAGAGGATTCCTCTTCTTTTTCTGTTCTCTTCTCTTTCATATGAGCAGGAACAAGGAAAAAGGCATTTTTGTTGAAGCTGATCCAAAACCTGAAAGGACTCTGAAGAGGAAACTAAGAGAAGCTAAATTACAACAATCCAGAGACAACCTTGCTAAAATTTTTGAACAAGAAAAGGAGATGGCAGCCGAACCCAACAACAATAATGCGAGAAGGATGCTTAGTGATTATACTGTACCTACTTCCAAGTTTGATAGAAGAAGCATCTCAATTCCTGCCATTGGAGCAAACAATTTTGAGCTAAAACCTCAATTAGTTGCTCTAATGCAACAGAACTGCAAGTTTCATGGACTTCCATCAGAAGATCCCTACCAGTTTTTAACTGAGTTCTTGCAGATCTGTGAGACTGTTAAGACCATAGTTGTAAGAACCAGACCGGACCGGCCGGTTCGACTGGAAAACTGGTGAACCGGACCCAGAACCGGTCCGGTTGAGTGATATAACCGAATAAGGAATAGAACCGTTTTGAACCGGGTTGAACCAGCCAGTTTTGATAAAAACCGAAAAACCGACGGTTTCTGGTTAACCAACCGGTTCAGGAAATTTTTTTTAAATCTTTTTCCAAAACGACGTCGTTTTGGTTTATTTAAAAAAAAAAAAAGAAAAGCCGTACGGGCTACCACCCCCACGCCCCACCCGATCCAGTTTGCAGTTCCAATTTCCCTCCCCTTTTGGCTATTCCCCCAACCCTAACGGCGAAACCCTACCACTACCAGCCCTCCGCCAGTCCGCCGCCCTCACCTCACTCACCCAGCACCCAGCCCGTCATCCTCTTCGTCTCACCGGCGGTCTGAGCTCTGAAGAAACCAACTCAACCAACTCAGCCCGTCATCCTCTCCGAACAGCAGACCCAATCTGCCACCCGCGAACTCGCCGTTCCAGCGCCGT
>QBTX01002049.1:0-26384 GCA_003063285.2 Arachis monticola
GGGAAGGCAAATGTAAAACACCAATCCTCGTGGACCAAGAATAGCACCACTGTAATGTAATAAGTGGGTAAAGAGTTGAAATAAAAAACCACTGTCAATTGACACAAAGATAAACATAAAATACGGCTGGTGTCCCTGCAATCAACCTCCCACTCCCATCCTACTTTACTACATTCCGTACATGCTCCTCCTAGCCTAGTGAGTGGCGTACTTGGCCCCTAAAGCAGAAGCCCAGCAAGTAGCACCAATGTGAAGAGGAATGATAGAGTTAAGTAAATGAAATGCAACCCTATCTATATGAATGCAACTACATGCAAAATGATTTCCTCACTCAAGTATCAAGCCAATCCCCTAAACTTAGTTAAGCGAATAAACCAGACAATCGTGTCCGAAAGTGAGCGGAACATATGAGATCTCGAGGATTTTCACGAATCGTCATTAATCATAGCATTGACAAGTCACAATAGACATGCGCAGACGAAAAGAAGGAATACCGCCGCAATGAGAGTATGGCAGGGCCACTCTGGGCTTCTTTTTTGGATAGCACACCGGACTCCAGCATGCACTGAACCCCACCAACGCAAAGTGCTCAGGAGCACTGAGCGCACTGTATACTAATCACTCAATGTGGTTTTAAGGTCTGCGGATTTCTCTCAATTCTTCCCTCACTAAACCTTACTTTCTAAGCTTGCTTGCTTGCTCTCGAAACCCCTATTTCTCCACACCTTACCAATATCGTTGATATAGCACACATCAGATGGTCTCATCCAGCTCTCAACAGGTTCCCTCCTTTAATAAGGTGATCACACGGGCGTTAGGGTCAACGGGTAGGATTGTATTTGGCCAAGTTGACTAAAATACTGAATCCCATTAAACTTAAACTTTCCACCCTAACTTAAGACAATCATGTAATCACATGTAAGGGAAATCCACACAACCACCGTCGCCGTGCGCGGCTTTAACCACTCTCACCTCTCCCCTACCTCACACTTCAACTCTTACTGCTTCTTCCAACAATCCATCACCCAATCCTGCACCTCTTCCTATACTCTGTTTTTCTCTTCACAACTTACAATCAGCGCTATTACGCTTACCGCCATGGAAGCACAGTCTGCATGTCTCGAGCCATCACTTACTTTGGGGCATTTTGTCCCTTTTTTTGTTAATTGCTCTCTCTTTTCATCTTTTCTGGTTCCTGCCTGAGGCTCTTAGCATAAATGCACTCCACTGAGTGTCCACCAGACTCAGCATTCACGCTTCTGGCCATAATTCATCACTCCTCTCTGCTGCACTTTCCCTTCATCCGCTCCATTCAGTTTCTATATTCCAGGTTCCATACCTTCCCATGTTCTGCTTCCTTTTATAACCGCTTATTATTAGATAATTTTGCTAAGTTAATTGTTGCTTAGTTTAGATAGTTTAGTATTATTATAACTAAGGGTGGTTAGCGAATCTGGGCTGAGTAGTTGGATATTAGGTTTAATCTGAAAATCTTTGCTTTGTTGTTGAATTTTTTTTCTTGTCTTCGTTGAAATTATCTTTTTATTCTTGTTCTCTTTTTAGAATGTCATCTATTTTTGATCATATTGGTAATATATTATGGATGCATGAATCATGTAACCGACTGCTGCTTATAATAACGTATACTACTTTTGTTCTAGCTCAGCTTTTATATTCAGTATTTATTTATTTCCTATTATTCACGAATGCTTTGAAATTGCTGCAAATAAATTGGCTTGATCTACGAACCTCCATTCTTCCAAAATGAACTCATTTTAACATTGTACTTCCTGAAATCCAGTTCTAGACTATTTTTTTCGCGATGCAACATTCATAGAGGATCTAATTTCATCTTAGATTAAATTTTGGGACTATTCGAAGCCAACTAGATGACTGTTCTTGAAAATGCTGCCAGTCTAACTAAGAGCAATAATGTTGACTTTACTCATAAATTATTCTTTATATGATGCACAATTTTAACAAGATCATTAGTACAAAAATTAAAAAAATAAAGTCAAAGAATAAAAGGGAGGTAAATACATAGGCTCAAACTCATGGTTTTCGTCACAAGAGGATTTAATTTGAGATGAGGTAATGGCATATTGGGTATGTAAAATTTCTCTTCAACGTCGTATACAAAACCTCAATCATGTAAAATTAAGGCATACTAAAGAAATATAGATTTAAGCAAGACAAAAGATCACAATTATTTAGAAGAGAATAATATATTTTTTATTTTTAGTTAGAATATATTGGTTGATAAATGCACCAATTCAAATAAGCTCAAAATCTTGCACTGGTTTTGTGTGTTCGAGCTTTAAAACATGTTCCAGTATATATATTTCTCAATAAAGTGTAATCATAAATTTTTATTCAATTAAATTTTTTTTTTATTTTTTTTCTCTATCTTGAAAAAGATAAATTTTATGAATTTTAAAAACATAGTTACAATAATGTTAGGAAGGTAAAAGATTAATAACTTCCCAATAAAATGGCATTGCTAAAAAGAAGAATAAACCATTGGTGTTGAGATATGAAGGTATGTATACTAAACCCATGGAGATTGGTATCGACTTCCCCACAGTTAAAGATTGAACCGTCCTCGATGCAATGCTGAGATGTGTAGGTGGACGGGCTGTTCTAACTGGCACTTTTCTCCAAAGATTGTGCAGATGGAGTTGTCTGTCACCCCATGTAAGCGATCTTCCGGTTCCCTCTCGGGTGGCCATCCTGAAAGGAAAAAGGGAAGAAAAGTAATCCAGAAATAGAGATAAGAAAATAATGAAGTATAGGTGGGTTAATGCCAAAAAATAAGGGTCTCATTTACATGGAAGCCTCAACATGTACGTGAGAAATCAACTAAAGTCGATGCATACCGTGTACAAATTTGTAACAAATGGGGAATAGAGTGGCAAGACAAATAAATAAATTAATTGTCAATATGCAAAAATTAAACAAAATATCATGAAAAGATTAGCATTGACTTAAATAAATATTTATTTTTGTATTTGAAAATACTAAACTTTGTGAATAAATTCAAGAAAAGATGCAAACAGTTGAAATAAGAAAATTGATAAAACATACCAAATGGAAAAATAAATAAATTTTAGAAAAATAAAAATATGCATCAAAATTAAATACAATGAATGAAAGTATGTAATTTAATGTAAATAGAATGAAAGTAAATAAGGAGAAAAGAAAAGAGAAGAAATAAGCCAATGGAAAAGAAAAAATTAGGATTTGGGGGAAGAAAGAAATGATATTTGGCGCTGATCAGGATAAGCTGTGCAGCGCAGGCGTCGGCGGACGGCGTGGGTTGACGCGGTCGCGTGTTGCGCGATAAGGTCAGGTGACGCGATCGCGTGGGTCACAGCGATCGTGTAGCCTGATTTGTGCGATTGGCGCGAGTGCAGCCTCGCTTCGCACAACTCTCTGTTCGAAACTCTTTTTCTCCGCCAAAATTTTTGGGTGAAGCGGATCGCTGTGGTTGACGCAATCGCGCGGGTGGCCTTATTTCCAATATGACGCGGGGACGCGTGGGTGACGCGTTTGCCGTGGTGGGGCGTTGTGCTGCTAGAATACCATTCCAAGCCCTCCGGCTCTTCATCATAACACATAGTTTCGCGGCCCCAAGGGCACCACTTTACTTGCGGGCGTCGAGTTTACAGAGCCACGCGGGTTCTTGAGCATGTGGGTGACGACGAGGTCGACGCTGGCAAGAGGGGCGTTTGGGAGAGGAGTGGACAGAGCGAAGTACTACTGCGATGCGTGGCTGGAGGGTGTCGCCCTTTTAATATGGCACAACAATTAATCCGCGAACGCTGACCGCTCATCCACGCGGTGGATGAACGGCTACGCGTGGTACGTCGTTTTTATAATTTTATGCTGTGCCAAACTAGCCTCGGCACACCTCCCAGCCACGCACTCTGTGTCACGCACTTTCGCGATAGCAGCTCTCTGTGGCTCACTCTGTGAAAATCGACGTAAAGGGTTGTCTCTGTCATTCGGCCGATGAGCTCTAATGAATGGAGGCGCGCTCTCTGGGGCTGGAATGGTGTCAGACAGCCGGATGGCAGCGGGCACAACGCCACCCACCACACGCAAGCTGTTCGCGTAAGACGTGCCGTACATATTTTTTTCTTTATATATGCATGAAAAATGCAGAATGCAATGCTAATATTAATGTTATCACAGTTTCTGATACATCCAAAAATAATAAAAAAAAAAACTCGAAAAATATTTTTTTTTTTTTTATATTTTACTAATAAATATAAAAAAGCTCAAACCTGTAGAACATGAAAAAAGGACCGAGTCATACTCATGGTGGTGGTTGTCCCGCCTACCAAATACGCACTCTTTAACGTTGAGAACAGGTACTTAGCCTGGAACATTGGGATGAAGCTTCCTGGTTTCAATCGCCAAGTGGACTTGTAGCATTTTGAATTTGCAGCCCACAGAAAAATATACTTCAGCACCATATGTTCTGGATTGAGCATATTGCAGCTAATGTGCGTGCGCGGGATCTCCAAAAACTAGACCCCACGTAAGAGGCCCTTTGCCCACCACGAGGCCAGGCCAACGCACCAAAAATCAGGCCACGCGATCGGGTGACCCACGCGTTCGTGTCACCTGACCTTATTGCGCACTCACGCGACCGCGTCACCTTCATACAACCAGGTTCCTTAGGCGGGTCGTCCAGCTCCGCGGCAAGATCCTCTGCGAGCAGACGAGCACAACTCTTACTCAGGAATCCCAAAAGCAGCTCCATGTCTTATTTTCTTTATTTTTTTTTTTTTTTTTTTTTTTTTTTTTTTTTATTTATTTTCCATTCTTATTTTCTCAATGTAGTTCCCATCTGGTGTATGTTCTCATACACGGCATATCATCTGATCATTTATCCTTCTACATTCCTACATAGCGGTTACGCCAATAACTAAACTCTACTACTACGTTACACTCATTTCAGTTTGTAGGCTATGCTTACTATAAATTCCATAAGTTGTCATATTTTTGGCGTATTAATTCTAAAATTTCACTTTTGAGATTGCTTTCCACACTCACCTATATGGATGGTATAACCATTGACAGGATCTAATTCTTTATCTTATCCCAAATCTGGGTTGCAGACCATTCTTCTTCCTTCCTTTCATCGAATCTTATATGCATTTTAATCTGATGCTTCCAAGTGACTTGAGTATGATTTGCTCGAAACCGAGTTGAGTCTTCGGGTAATTATTATTTAACCGTTTCCACTACTAGTGCTTAAGATCTTTTCTATGCAATATTTACTGTTTCATTAAAATTTTGCATTGACGTGGAGAATAAGTTAATAGTTATTAAAGTGTGAGAATAGCATTAGTTCTACATCACCGTTCCCCGACTGATCTTACAGAACGTTTTGTAACGTTGCGGATGATATCCGCGGAGTGACTTATACTGTTTTCTCACGTACATGTGGAAGCTTCCATGTAAATGAGACCTTTTTATTTGGCACTCTTTAACCCGAGCTGATACAACTTCATGGTGTTGCTTTAAATTTTCTTATCTCTATTTTCTGGTTACTTTTCTTCCTTTTTCTTTCAGGATGGCCACGAACATTGCACAGCGTAACGCAGCTAACCCCTTGTGCTCGTGAAGTACTCGTGATCTAACTATCCACTGGGCGACATTAGACTAAAGACGACATTGTCTCCAATTCCTCAGCAACAATTTCTATTGGATCACCGATCAATTAGCTCGTCCTAGGTTTGGAAGACCTAACTCTCTGTTCCTCCTCCACCCAGACCACACAACTCTAGCCTCTGTCATTCGCCGAGAGACGGTTGCATTTCTCTACTTAAGGTGTGGGGCAAAGGGTGCGATAACCTCGGGAGGTTATGCTCCGATCGGTGTTTATGTTTTCTTACGTACATTTCTCCATCATCATTACACTCTTGAATCAACCCCCTCCAAGAATGGTTCTTAATTTCCTTCCAGTTACCAAGTGGTAGTTGGCATTGTGCACGAGTTGGTTTATCGAACTTGCATGATTATCCTTCCTTTGCATTTTGTGCAGATAATTACATAATTAGTCACTGCAATCCATGGTTGCTTGAGAAGAGGTAAGAGATGCTCTTACTGTCTTTTGAGAGACAACTCTTCTCTCATTTGGAAGAGTTCTACAGTCATTCTCCCTACAACTTAATCTCAATCCATTTCAATACTTATACAAATTCAATAATAGTTCGAGCATCTTCCTCTTCGAAGAAAACTTGTTCACATACTGTAGGACAAATTCATGCGTCCTTACATCAGTCGGTCACCTGCGAGAGTTCTCTAGAGAACCCATTCATCACGACTAAACGCCAAGTGTTCTTAGTATATTGATTTGAGTCCTACTAATTTGAATTGGTTTATGCAATGCCATTGATGCGGAATATCCAACCTTATGAGTTGTCCGGTATTTAGATCAGTTGCGGTGAAGTCTTAATTGATCGTCTATTCTCAAGCTTGCTAACCTATGTGTGACATTTGAAGCTGTTGTTGCATGAAATTATGATCCTCATCTGTAATTCCTTGTGAGACGATTCGTTGATTCTTGTTCCGCTTGCGGTTAATATCATATGTAGGACCATAAGGCTCTGAATTGAGGTTATATGGACATTTATGTTATGACTGGTGAGACTATGGTACTGTGTGTCTTCTCTTTCTTACTTATAGTTAGGATCATCATTTCTCTTTTAATTATTTGCTCGCTTTGTGATCGGTAAGTATATGTGATTTTGTGTGCATAAGGTTATAGAATTGTCCGATCTTAATTCTTTTGTTTTCCTTTTTTTTTTTTTGTGATTTTGTGAAATATGGTGTAATGTTTGCTATTGATAATTGAATGACATGTGGGTGCCTCACTATTCCATGGAATGGTAGGTATGAAGTAGAGTTAATGGTATGATGATTCATTTCTTGTGGTTAGGAAAAGTGTTAACAAGACTTGTATATTAGTTTTTTGAGTGGATTTTTTTGATTTATGTCTTTTTTTTTTTTTTTTTTTTTTTTTTTTTTTTTTTTTTTGTTATTTCTTTATTATTTTTTATTATTGTAATTAGAAATTGGGGTTAAGTTAGAATTAGATTAAATTAAAGCAGCAACCAAGAGTAGTAGATTAGTCATATTTGAGGAATAGATCGTATATATCGGTTTAGAATGGAAATTTGACAGTGGTATATTCTCTCAGTCGGGTTCGAATGAATGGTATGGATGGTTTCTCTGGGCTTGTCTGAGTCGTAGTTGCCTCGTTGAGACATGATCAGTTGTGTACTTCATTTTCATGAGTTGAAATTAAGTGGAAATCCAGGTTCATAAGTGGCTCTTTGGTACAATAGGATTGTGCTCATTTTATAAGCTTTTGAAATCGGTTAAGTTGAGGGTTAAGATGAATATTTTGCATGTAGGGATTTATGCTAAGTTGCTCAGATATAGGTACATTAAGTGGGTGGTTTGGCATTGTCATTTGATGGTTAAATCTAGGGCTCATTTGTGAGTATGCCTGCTTGTGTCAACTTCTTTATAAGCCCATGAGTTTACTTTCTTGTGAGGAGACTTAACGAGGGAGTGATCATGCAGATATTAGACATGATTGTGGTTGGTTGGGTGGAAGTGGTTGTATATGAGTTGAAATCAAAAGAGCGCTCAGCCCAATCTATTTATAAGCCATTTGGTATCCTTGATATGCATCAATCTTGTGCTCAAGAATCTGAGAGGTTGTTGTGGATTATGTTCCATTTTATCTGAAGGTGAGTCTCTTGTTTTTAGCGCCATGCAGGGTTACAACTTATTCCATACTATCATTTTTGGTGCAGCTGGTCCTCTACCCAATTTTGCCTTCCGCTAATTTTGATAGTTTGGTTCACTTTGATTAGCCAATTAGCATAATGGCTTCGCTTTGGGTCCTTCTCAAGTCATGAGGAGGCGCTCTGTCTCTTGTACAATCCTACTAATTCTTTATTTGTAACCAATACACGGAACTTCCCTATTAGATCACAATGAGGGTGGTGGATTATAGTAGTCAATGAGTTGAAGACAAATTAATACAATAAGAGAATGAAAAATTACAAAAAAAAAAAAAAAAAAAAAAAAAAAAAAAAAAAAAAAAAAAAAAAAAAAAAAAAAAATTATGAATTTGAAAATTAAATTGTTGAAAATATTTTTTATTTGAATGAATGTAAATTTAGAAAGAAATGAGTAAGAAGGAAAAACAAGGAGTATTGGAAAGAAAATTGAATATAATTTTTTTTTTTTTTTTTTTTTTTTACACACAAAATAAAATTTCTTAATTTATTTTTGTTAATTGTTATAATAAATTACAATGCAAAGGTACTAAAGTCAACAATATTAAAGAATATGGAGCGTTATAGAGAAAAGTCAGTTGACGTATTTTTAAATTAAGAATAAAAATGGAATGCCGGAGGCTTCGAATTTGATATAGAGTAAAAATTAGTACAAATAAAATAAAAATGACACCCGGCTAACTTAAATATTTTTAGACACCTGATCACAATCAACGCGAACGACGAAACACTTAAGAACAATGAACCTTGACACTATCAATACCCAAAGTTAACTATCACTCCATTCTAAACTTAATTATAAAAAAAAAAATTTTTTAAATTAGATAAAAAATTAAAAAACTTTATGCTTAAACAAACATAGAATAACAACTGAAAAAAGCAATAAATTATTTAAAACAAGAAAAATTAAATGAAAACAATAAATGTCCTGAATAATCAATTACTAAAACAAGTTCAAACTACATTTCCTTTAAATCAGATAACTCAAGCTTATATAAGGAACACACTCTGTTGTGTCGAATTCCGCAACATGCCAGCAACTTGTTAAGGGGCACGCCATTTTCGAAAAGAGACATAGGATACTAATGTTGTCTAGTTTGGTCTTATAGGAACCAGACATTTTTAGATTTTCAGCCCAGTTGTATTTTGTATTAAGTAAAGTGGTATTTAGTTTGGGCGATCTAGAGCATCGAGCAGATGGTTACCTTTCTTGTACGAACTTGGTTTTGGTTGTTAGTCACAAGTGGAGAAGCACTGTAGCCCCTGTGTAAATATTTTGAGACAACTCGAACGTAGTTTAAACATCGGGTCGATTTGGCTGTCTCGTACAAAGGAATTGCAGGGAAGTTTCTTGCTTAGATTGGTTATAGTTCTTGTAAATTGGGGTTTGAAAAGTTAAGAAACCAGTAATTTAAATGATAAGAAAAAATAATATATATAGTATAAATAAAAAACCTCTTGGCAAGGTATAAGAACTGGAAGTCCTATCCTTAGTTTCCTAATCTGTGATGAGAATTGGAATTTTTAATCCCACTTTGTTAACTCTAACTATGAAGTAAATCAAGTGGATATTATTAAGCTTAATCCTCAGGCTCTAGTCAATATTCCTTGGAAAGACTAAGTTATTGGAGCAACTCCCAATTTCAACCACTCTTTATTTGACAGCTCAAGCGTTACCAAATTACTTAAACCAAAGAGAGCAGGAAACATTCTAATTAGAAATTAAAAGCATTCATAATAAACATTCATAAACTGATAATACCTCAATTTGTACTAATAAAGATATCCAAATGTAGCATGTAAAAGTTCATAACAATTAAATTGGGAAAATAAAAAAAAATTAACCTGATAAAAAAGAACAATCCTGAAAGTAAGAAAAAATCCTAATCCTAAATCCTAAAGAGAGGAGAGAACCTCTTCTCTCTAAAAACTACATCTAAAACTAAAAATTATGAATTGTGACTTATTTAGAATGGATGCATTCTCCCATTATGGCCTCTAATTTGGTGTTCTGGCTGAAAATTGGGTCAGAAACAGCCCAAAAATCGCCCCTCCAGTCAATTTTTTTACAGTTCAGGGTCGCCGCAAAGTACCGCGGGGCTGTCGTCCACGCGTTTGCGTGGGGTTTGTGTTTTTGCCAGGTCACGTGGTCGCGTGAACAGACGCGTTCCGCGTCGCTGGCTTCGGGCGACTATAGCAAATTATATATCAAATCGAAGCCCCAGACGTCTTATTTCCAACGCAACTGAAACCGCATCATTTGAACCTCTGCAAGCTAAAGTTATAGCCGTTTGAGTGCTGAAGACGGTCAGGCTGGACAGCCTAGCAATTTCTCCAACTTCATTGTATTCCTTCCACTTTTGTGTGCTTCCTTTCCATCCTCTGAGCCCATTCCTACCCTGTAATCTCTGAAATCACTTAACACACATATCAAGGCATCTAATGTAATAAGAGAGGATAAACAATAAGGAAAGAAAAAACATAGGGAACTTAAGGCCAAAGAAGCATGTTTTCAATCAAAGCACATAATTAGGAAGGCAAATGTAAAACCATGCAAATAGTATGAATAAGTGGATAAAGAGTTGATAAAAACCACTCAATTGAGCACAAGATAAACCATAAAATAGTGGTTTATCAGACAGGTATAGACTATCATATATTTTTGGAAATCTCTAGAAGTTAGCTTTCCAACGCCGTTGAGAGCGCGCCAATTGGATCTTTGTAGCTCAAGATATGCTCGTTGGAATGCACGGAGGTCAGGATTTGACAGCATCTGATATCCTTTCTTTGCCTCTGATTTAGCCTTTTCCAGAATTCGCCAATTTCACCCAAAAATCACCTAAAATTATAATAAAAACACAAAAACTCAAAGTAGCATCCAAAAGGTGAATTTGCACTAAACCTACTAAAACATACTAAAATTTGCTAAAATGTAATTGAAAACACTAAGAAAATGATACTAAAAAGGGTATAAAATATCCGTTCATCATAACACTAAATTTAAGCTGTTGCTTGTCCTCAAGCAACCAAAAACAAATAGGACAATTTTAAGAGAAAAACACAATAGGTCTCAGAATTTTCAATGAAGCTCAAGTCCAAATATTGAATGGGACTATTAGCTTTTTACTTCTGAACAGTTTTGGCATCGCACTTTCCTTTGAAGCTTAGAAATATTGACATCCCTCGGAACTAGAATCCGGATGATATTATTGATTCTCTTCTTTTAGCTTTTCTTGATTCTTGAACACAGCTTCTTTTTGGTGTTTTGCACCTTTGAGCCTAGCCGTGACTCTAAGTGTTTTGTTTTCCCGTATTACCACCGGATAAATAAACGCCACAGGCACTTAACTGGGGGAACCCTTTGGATTCGAATTTAGCTTTGCTTAAATTCCCAGAT
Organism: Arachis monticola; assembly: GCA_003063285.2. NCBI lineage: Eukaryota > Viridiplantae > Streptophyta > Magnoliopsida > Fabales > Fabaceae > Arachis > Arachis monticola. The sequence goes on from QBTX01002049.1 coordinate 11,224, forward strand.
AGTGCTGCCCAGAGTTCTTAAGCGTACTCTTTTATTACTTTGGATCATGACTTTAACTACTCAATCTCAAGCTTTTTACTTGACACCTTCATACCACAAGCATTTAGTTAGGGATAGCAACTCATTTGAGCTTTTTAAGCCAATTTTTGTCCCTCCTAACCATTGATGCTCAAAGCCTTGGACCCTTTTCTTGGTTTTCCTCTTTTTTTTTTTTAATTTTTTCTTGATATTTTTTTTTTGCTTCAAGAATAAATAATTTGGATTTTTCTAAGAACCAATACTACTTCTCTAAAGTCACTGTTCTTTCAAGAGCCAACACCCTCAACTTAAAGAAAATTATGCATAGTTAATTCATACATTCAGAAAATAAATGCAGGGCCACTATATCAAAATAATTGGGATGAATTATAATCAACTCGAGACTTCTTGTATTTTACTGCTTCTAAAAAGGAATTTTATTCAAGTTCAATGGATGGATAAGTGGAACATTTTAAACTTAACTGACAGAAATAAAAATTAGCTACTAAACTAGAAAGTGGGAAATCCTACTAGTGATCATGTATTCTAGAATTGAAAAACAGAAAGTAAAGTACTGAAATAGGAACTGGATAAGGGGTGAAACTCAACCACCTTAATCATGGTGGTCACTGCTCTCTCCAGGAGATACTTTCTGGAACTTCAACTCTTCTAATTCTCGCCCTTGCTTCTCTTGTTCTTTAGCCAGCTTATGAAGTATACACGACTAGTCCTTTTGCTCCTCTCTCAATCGATCCATAGTAGATTACAACTTTTCAACGGATGTTGCCAGTTGAGTCCAATATTCAATTGGAGGGATACTCTGTTCTTGAGGCTGCTCAGGTGTCTTCCTTTTAGGAGGGTTGACTGATTGTTGAATCTTATCTGGTGCTGGCCCTCTGGTGCTCTTGATGAGCAGATAATTTATACGCTTTTTGGCATTGTTTTTACATAGTTTTTAGTTTGATTTAGTTAGTTTTTAGTATATTTTTATTAGTTTTTAAATAAAAATTACATTTCTGGACTTTACTATGAGTTTGTGTGTTTTTCTTTGATTTCAAGTAATTTTTGGCTAAAATTGAGGAACTTGAGCAAAAATTAGATTCAGAGGCTGAAGAAGGACTGCATATGCTGTTGGATTCTGACCTCCCTGCACTCAAAGTGGATTTTCTAGAGCTACAAGAGTTCAAATGGCACGCTCTAAATTGCGTTGGAAAGTAGACATCCAGGGCTTTCCAGCAATATATAATAGTTCATACTTTGCTTGAGTTTAGATGATGCAAACTGGCGTTTAACGCCAGCTTTCTGCCCTATTCTGGCGTTAAACGCCAGAAACAAGTTGCAAAGCAGAGTTAAATGCCAGAAATAAGTTACAAACTGCATATCAATCCTTGTTCTTGGAGGGTTGGTTTGGCTGCCGCTGTCCAACTTGGAGGTCCTTCTTTCCAGATTATTTTTCTGTCTTACATCTAGACACACCCGCGCCATCGTGCCAGACACGGCCAGCGTACCGACACTCTCGCGCCTTTTTTCTTCTCCTTTTCTTCCTCTCCCCTCCCCTCTCCGCCACCAACCAGAACCACCACCCACCACCGCCCGCCTTTCCAAGCCGCGCCCAGCCCCTCCGCCACCCGCCGCTCCAACGCCCTCCCATCCCTCTATCACTATCCCTAAAACACTATCCCCATTCCCCTCAGCCGCCACAGTGGCGCGAGCCGTGCCTCGCCACTACGCCGGACACCACCGCGCCATCACCCAACCGTTCCGCTTCTTTCGCTTTCCAGGTTTCGCAACACGCACTCCCTTTTATCCGTTCGTCATTTTCTGTATTTTTTCCATTTTTCTTATTTTTTTTTTTTTTTTTTTTTTTTTTTTTTTTTTTTTTTTTTTTTAGGTTGTTAGGTAGTTTAGCCTGTGGTTAGTGGATCTAGGTCTGTTTTCTTGCACTGTTATCCTGTTTCTGTTTTATGCAAACCTGCAATTTTGCTGTTCCTGTGACCTCGTTTAATGATGCTATGATTTCTTGGCATTTGCTCTTGTTACTCTGAATTTCCCTGTTTCTATTAATTTATAGGTAACTACAGCAAAGTTTTTAATTCAAAATAATGAACCAGCTATGATTGCTGTTTATTTTCCCGGGACAATCCAAATCTTTTAGCTGGAATCTACCCAAATATTTGCAAATTGTTTTTTCAATTCATGTTTTGGTTTGGCATTTCTGGACTCTGTTTTACTCTGCTTTAACCAAAACCGTTTCATGAATGCTATGGCAGACTTTCTTATCCTCTTTAATTTCCTGGTTCATAAACTGCATTGTGTGATTCACTAATTCCAAATTTTTGCTTTCTTTATTTTCTATTTGATCAAGCTCAGCTTTTTCCTGTTCGATTATGAGTATTTCTATTCTTACCTGTGAATCCTTGTTATATGGAATTTTTCTCTATGGCCACGTTTTTTTTTTTTTTTTTTTTTTTTTTACTAATTTTAATTTACTAATTTCTTTTTCAACTTCTAACCATACTACCTTTTGACTCCTTTTTTCTGATTATTTTCACTTTTCCTCTAACTTTACTAACCATGGCATAATTGATTATTTTTCCATTTCACAAAAATTTCAATCACATTTCATTTACTCATTTTCTTATTTTTATTCTCCTTTTCCCGTTTTGAGTTTCCTTTGTTTAATTGCCTATTTTGCTTTACTATTTTTATTCACATACCTGGGTTTTTCTATTTTTCCAGGATGTCCTGCCTCACAAAGGAAAAGGAAAAGGCCAGGCTACTGGCAAGCGCAAGCGAGGAGATTCCTCCCAATCCATCATTGCCCTAATGCACGATTCCTCATGGTCAGGAGAAAGAAACTTCAACAACAGCAGGAAAAGCCTGACCAGCTGCTCCCTTCGACTGAGCCTATAAAATTTGCAAACCGATACTGTGAGCTGAAGTACCCAACTTTTGCAGACTCCAGGAATCTATACCTGGAAGAGAACTCTAAGGATTCCAGAAGCACTCGCAGCAGTAACACCACTGAACAAATCAAGAAGAGGTGGTTTTTCCTGGAGAGAACACTGAGCAGAGGTCAACGCATCTTGGGTCCGGGAATTCTACTGCAACTACTACTTCACCACCCTAGATGCCGTATTCAGACATATATTGAGAGGCACAATCACAACGATAATTAATCTGTACACATGAGAGAGTGCCGTTAGAGGAATTCTTCTTCGAGCTCCCACGCCTATAGTCCGATCTAGCTCGAGTTCAGTTATCTCAAAGGCCTGAGGAAGCATTGCGTCAGATGCAGTTAGATTGGGATGCACGAGTGATAGTGCACGGATAGCTTCGCCGGACCCGACAGTTCCTTGGGAGATGGGTCAGCCGTACTTCCACCTCCACCTTTGTCACCACAGTTGCCTCGAGGGATCACCACGAGATCGCAGTACTTAAACTTGATCTTGTGTGTAACTAGCGGTTTATGGCATCAGATCTTGCGCAACTATGTGATGCCGAGAGTGTACTACCACAATTCAGAGAACATATCGCTTGACATATTTTCCGCTTGCTCATACATCACATCGATAATATGCCTTTTCTTGTAGTGTGCTAAAGGTGTAAGCCCGACTTTCTTAATCAGGTCAGCCACGTTTCATTCGGCATCAACTATACTGGCCCTATTGGGTCACATTGTATCCGAGAGAACCCTCCTTTTTTTCCTTATTTCTGGTTACTAACAGCTTGGTGGACGTCTACCCTCGAGCTGACGTGCGTGCCGGAGGATGTGTACCACGGTATAAGGAGAGACCAGACTCGATCATATGGCGCGCGAGATTCATGGTAGACTCCTCGCACAGCCGGCACTTCTTAGCCTTGGGCCACAGACCACAACCATTCACTGCTACTGATGAGACCATTGGCACCACCGTTTCCTGTCGCGCACCAACATGACTCACATTTTCCCACTGACTCGTATGGACATCTTGGATCCATGGAGTTTTCGACTCCATATACCCCACTGAGCGGTTGAATACGATACCCACTATGACGAGCGACAGCTACACACGAGGGACCGATGACAGCAGACCGCTACTATCAGTTCACATTGGCTGCAGGTCTGCTCTAGAGTTTTGCGACGTACTATTGAGAACAGATGGAGAATGGCATAAACCTTAACGAGCAAACAAGTCTTCGAACCTCATGAGCACCTAAGCAAAGGGTGCTGATGATACAGGGAAATTTCTCCACGATCCGATCATACCTCCAGATTAATACCCAAATCACCCGAAAAGCCTAACACATTAATATATATAACACACCATACCAAGGGACTCCAACATAATCCTCATCAAATACCAACATCACTGACAAAGATCTGAGAGCTGAGGACGAGAGACAGACCGATGTGCAACTTGGGAGACCCATCTCCACAAGCGGCCAGACTAGCCGCCATAAGCACCCCGACACCGCAACATAATCTTACCACTTAGCCCAAGAAAATACCACCACATGCGCGCAGGGCTGATCCCATCAATGACTGAGAGAGGGCTGCGAATACATACCAACAAAAGGAACTGACACATGTCACGATCACCCGCACTTCCAGTCATGTCTGACCCCTTTCCCCCTTCTATAGCAGCCAGACTCCCAGCCCACCACCACTGAGACTCCAGCTACCATCCCTTCCGGTGATGACACCCTTTCACACCCGGCTTGATTGAGCAACAGGGACGATGCTATCCTTTTAAGTGTGGGGAGGTCGGCATCTCTGGCGAATCTTTTTGGTGAACCACTACAATCTTTTTTCTTTTATTTTAGATATTTTTCCTGTAAATTTTCTTTTTACTGCTATTTTTCTGAGTAACTTATACATTGCTTTTAGTATTTTTTACTCTAATTTTTCTGCATTTTTGCATCTTTTAGTTTCATATTTTTAGCCATTTAGTTTATTTAAATATTTAAGTTTTAGTTTGCACTTCTGATTATTAGTGGCTTTAATTAGTATAGTTTACCCTTTTTAGCATAAGAAATAGTATAGTTTAAATTGAAAAATAAAAAAGGAAGTAAGCTAGAAAATGAACGTATCAGATTTAAATCCATAAACCTTGTATATAGCATTACATGATGTAGTTAAGCTGACAACATTTTCATCAAGGAGGAACATTAAAAAACTTTAAAAGCTACAACTAAATAAATTTTTTTATGAGAATAATGGAATTTTTAACTAAACCTGATACAATATATGAATGATATATGATGCTTTGAGTTAGAGAACACACAGCCTGTGGGTCTTGAGCTTAATTGTATGGTTTGTATTCAAACCATAATTTTTATTCCTGTGTGTTTTCGCTTCTTTTTATTCTGATGTTTTTTACTTTGCTTTATCTATATGTCGCATTATAGAATATAAATAGATAACAATACCAAAAGAATGATTGAGGCCATCGTTTGATTAGCTCACTTATCCCCCAAAATAGCCTACCTTTACATCACCTTGTTAGCCTCCTTGAGCCTTTTAAAACCTTTTATTCTATTTAGCACACTAACTAGCCTTAAGCAGAAAAACAAAATAAAAATCCCAAGTTGAATCTTGGTTAGCTTAAGATAGAAAATTATGATAGATTAGAACATGGAAAACCTATTGGGAACATGGATGATGAAACAAAAGGGTAGAAGAGTTAAAAGAAATAAAATAAATTTGGGAATGCATGCTCAATAAGAAATCAAGTTGATTCAATTACCATGTTCACAAAAAAAAAAGGGAGTTATTTTTTCCAACCAATTTATAAAAGGGGATACAAAAGGAATTCCCCAATGCAAAAATAAAAACATGCACATGGGATAAAATAAAAAGTGAAAACAATGAGCATGTAAACAATAAGTGAGATAATATGGGAAAATAGGTAAAGAAAGTTTTTTGTTTTGCTAAATATGTAATGTTAGGTGAGATCTTAAGTCTAATTAAGGATTCACTTTATTAGCTCACTCGACCCTAATAACATAAATCCCTTACCTTTACCTTGACCCCATTATAACCTAATTGAAGACCTCAATGAACTTTTTGGTAATGAACTGTACTCTATAATTGTTGATTGGTTAGATGAGAACAAAGCTATAAGAAAGTAAGAATAAAAAGAAAAGTAGAGTGAAAATAAAACCCAATAAAACACTGAGTGACTAGAGACGTAATACAAAATCTAGTGAGGGTTCAAATAACTCATCACATAATATATGTTGCTTAAATTTACTAATTGTTTTGCAAGTTTTGTACAATGTTTTGACTTTACCATCTCATTTACTAAAATGCTTTATTATTTGAGGTTAGCTATATATATTATATAACTGACTCTTGAGAATGTGAATTAACTTGGCTACATGTAAGCTTTTTATATGAGTGAATAAATTAGAGTTGCATGATGCATCATTCATTTAGGTAGTTGCATTTAAATTAGGTTGCATTGCATGACATCCCATCACTTTAACCTTAATTATTTACTTGGATTTAGCATGAGGACATGCTAGTGTTTAGTGTGGAGAGGTTGATAAACCCATATTTCATGAGTTCTTTTGTGCCTTAATTTGAGTTGATTTATATTCAATCCTCCACTTACTTATTCATATTAACTGCATGGTTTTAACTTTCCTTCCTTAATACGTCATATTGTGAAAACATGTTTCCTAAGCCTTAAAAATTAATTATTTTAATTACCTTTATTTACATTCGATGCGTTAATTAGTGTGTTGAGTAGTTTCAGATTTCTAAGGCAGAAATGACTTAAAGGATGGAAAAGGAAACATACAAAAATGGAAGGGAAGGCAAAACAGAGCTTTAAGGAAACTGGTATCCACGCGACAGCATGGTACGACGCGATCGCGTGCCAGAAGGCCGAAGATGCAGCGACACGGCCGCATGACTGATGCGACCGTGTGCCTTAAGCAAAACGTATACCGACGCGGACGCGTGACTGAGGCGACCGCATGGCAAGGAAAAGCTCGAATGACCGACCGCGTGACCCACACCGACGCGTGAAAGAGGCCACGTATCAGAATTTAACAGAATACGCCCCCCAACGAATTCTGAAGTCCTTTTTGGCCCAGATCCAAGAACAGACAGCATAGACCAGAGGTTATAAAGTGTGGGAATGCATCCATTCAAAAAGGAGAGCTTCGCATATTTTATTTTTCCAATGATTAGATTTAGTTGAGAGGGAGATCTTCTCCTCTCTCTCTAGGATTAGGAAATTTCTCTTGCTTTAAGAGTAAACTCTCATCCAGGTTTTATATTCTTTGTTTAAACTTCCCTTTCATTATTTATTTATTTTCAGTATTTTTTTTTTCTATCTTTGATAAATCTTTTATAATTGAATCTATGAATTCCTTTCATGTTACAGACTGTTATTTAAATTAATGATAATTGAAGGTATTTTCAGTTATGATTGTTCTCTTGGATTTAAGTTACCATTGCTTCCCGTCTAAGGACATTTTTATTATTCGCACATTTTTACTTTTTCCCCTTTTGTCCTGTTACACGAATCAGTAAAACTAACAGTTATTAAACTCAACGTAATGAATAATCGTTATCTTGCTAAATGAGCTGAACTTAAGTATCCCAACCTTTTTTCTTAGGAAAATAAATAAGAATTTCAAGATCAATTTAATTAGTTCCCTGACTTTCCTTTGCCCTAGTAAAGGTTGACCAAGTGAAGTTTAGATTCAACTTTCATTATAGTTGAGAGAGATAAACTACGTTGGACCTCCAAATTATCTCACCTTGCCTAAAAGTTTGCTTTACAGTTTTATTTATTTTTAATTGCCAATTACTTACTTGTCATTTAAATTACTTGCTTCTCAACTTCTAAACCCCGATTACAACCGTATTAGCCAATAAATAAGAACATACTTCCCTGCATTCCTTGAGAAGACGACCGAGTGTTAATATTCGGTTTACAATTTTTAAAGGGGTTTGTTACTGTGACACCACCAACATTTGTAGAAAGGATTTTGTTGTTTAGAAGCTATACTTGCAACGGGAATTTAATCTCGAATTTCTAGACCACGCAAAAGTTCTCCTCATAAGGTTTGATAAACCATTATTTTTATGATTTAATATTGTGTTTAATTGAGTTGGTTTTATCAAGTCTTTACCCACTTATTCATACTGATTAGCATGATATTACAATTCCTTCCAAAATTGTTCCATGGTTGAAATCTTGCTTCCTAGAGAATCTTTAAATTATTATTTTTTTAATTATCCTTTATACCATTCGATGCCATGATCCATGTGTTAAGTGTTTAGGCTTCATAGGTGGAATGGCTTAGAGAATGGAGGGAAAGCCTTGCCAAAATAGAAGGACATAAGAAACTAAGGAGAAACCAGCGAACACTGACGCGAGCGCATGGCCCCACGCGAGCGCGCGAATCAAGAAATCGCAGCGACAGCGAACGCGTGCCTGACGCAAACGCGTGGGATTGGAGTTGGCCACGAATAACGCGAACGTGTGAAAACGACACTAAAAGCGTGACAAGGAAAATTGGGCTGAACACGTGAAATGCGTGGACGAAACGTACGCGTGACCTGCATGATCTACACAAATTACAGAATACTCTGGAGATAGTTTCGGGCCACATTTTAACCCGATTTTTGGCCTAGAAACACAGATTAAAGCTAGGGAACATGACGATGCAGAAATTAGCTGATTAATAAATTAATTAATACGAAATAACGTTTGCGAGTACAGTTCTTAACCAACGAAAATTCTGCTTATCATTTTAGAAGGGTTGTCACAAAATTTAGAAATAAAGAATAATCTGGGAGTTTGAGTCCCAGGTCGTGTCCCAACGAGTTGCAGGAAAGAGTACTATTTTATTAACTAGAAATTTTTCTGAAGGTTTTGAAAAGAAAAAAAAAAAAAAAAAAAATTGATTAAATTAATAAATCAGAGCAATAAAAATATATTAAGAATACATTTTTGATATCTAAATAAAAAAGTGCCTCGACTGAGGGAATGATTAATTGAAAGTTCTTTCCTTGTTGGAATCTTCTCAATTGTAGTGTAAAGAGGTTGTTGTTTTCACTTAAGTTAACCCTTACTAAATAAAGGAAAATCAAGTGATTGAGCTAACTCTTACCCCGCAAATCCTAGTCTCTCCCTTGGGGAGGTCTAGTGTTAGTAGGTATAGAATTGGCCAACAACGTCCAATTTAACTAGGCACTTGAAGCATTCCAACTCAAGTCTCTCCTCTTAATCAACCCCTATGTCAAGTAAGGAAAAATCTACTACATTTGACAATGGAATTATACTCATAAAAAATCATATTTTTTTTTTTTTTTTAAATGAAATAAATAGAGACTTAAAATTAATAAAATAAAAGTAAATTTTATATTATTAATAAACTCAAAATGTACATACTTAATTGAATAGAGTCAATAATCAACTGAAGAGTTACAAGGAAATAAGGAACAAAACTAAAAGTAAAGTGTCTTCATGGAGGTAATAGCTCTTCAACATCTACAATCAAAAGCAAAAGCATAAACTATCAAATGTTAACACTAATCTAGATTCGGATCTAAAACTGAAGTAATTCTAATGTGATGATCTGAATGTGTGTGGATGCGTGTTGAGTCTCAGCATGTTCCCTAGGTTTTTATCTGTTTTTTGGGCCGAAAACTTGGTTAAAATGCGGCCCCAAAATCGCCCCCAGCGTATTCTGTTATTTCTGCAGAACGGGCATGTCACGCGGGCAATCCGTCCACGTGTTCGCGTTTAGTCAGTGATTTTCCTTGTCAACGCGTTCGCTTTGTTTACGCGTTTGCGTCAGGCGTTGCAGAACTTCAATCCACGCGTTTGCACGTCAGGCATGCCATTCGCGGCGCTGCATTTCTTCTTTTCGCGCGTTCGCGTGGCCATGCGCTCGCGTTAGTGTTGCTCTGTTATCTCTTTGGTTTCTTGTGTTTCTTCCATTTTTGAAAGCTTCCTCTCCAATTCTTAAGCTCCTTCCTTGCCTATGAGGCCCTGAACACTTAACACATCACGGATCAGCAACATCCGAATGGTATAAAGGATAATAAAAATTACATAATTAACAGATCTCTAGGAAGCAGTTTTTCAACCAATGGACAATTTTTGGGAAGGAATTGTAAAATAATGCAAATCATATGAATTAAGTGAGGTCAAAAGGCTTGATAAAACCAACTCCAATTAAACACAATTTAAAATCATAAAATAATAGTTTTATCAACCATCCCACACTTTAAAACATTAGCATGTCCTGATGCTAGTTTGAAGGAGATAAAGTAAATGAGTAGGGAAATGTAAAACTCATGCAATGCACAATGCAACCTATTATATATATAATATATTATAATATATATATATAATATAATATATATACTGATGCAACTACATGAAATTTTTTCCTCTTCACTGGTTAAAATGTAAACAAAGCTCTTTCAAGATAAACTAAACTCAAATTTCACTAATTCAAAGTATTGAATAAGTAGAAGTACAAATAGACTGCAAGAAGAATAAGCTTTCAATGAAAGCAGGGAACATAGGATTGTTAGCATCTGAACCCTGCACCAGAGTGTATATCAGCTCTAAGTCACTCAAGTGTAAGGTATCGATTCTTCTTCTCTCTAACTTTAGCTTTCTAAGGCTTTTTTCTTATCTATCAATCAACACAACATTTAATATCAATTGCAAACATATGAGGCTCTTTTAAAGGTTGTAATGGGGCTAGGGTCAAGGTAGGTTATATATTGGCCTAAGTGGGACTAAAATTGATTTAATTAACTTAAAGCTCTCACCTAACTATACAATATAAACTTCTTTAGAATCATGCCTAGCTACCCATTAATTAACTCACTTTTTTGCATTAATCTACTCATGCATCAACTTTCTTTTAATTTTTTTCTTTTTTATCACATATGCATTGATCTTGAACTTAACTTAACTTAGAATCGGGGTCAATTTTTGTCCCTTTATTTGTTTTACATATTTTATTATAAAAAAATATTTTTTGGAAATTTTTTTCGAAACATGAACATAACACATAGGTTAATTCAATGCACATGGATTTTTTTTTTTAAATTTTTATATGAAGTTTCACATGAGTAGGTACCCAAATTCCCATTAATTTATCATGAACAGCATTCCCTTATTAACCCTTGTTTCCACAATCTTCCATACTCAAATTAACACAACCATTTCTTCTTAAACTAACCAAACAGATTCAATTAGGAACATGTAATTGGTTTTTTTTTTTTATAATTATTAGTTAAATGATTTATTGAATGGTATAAATGGGGATTAAAAAAGGCTCAAATGGATAATCAAAAGTAATTTAAAGGGGTAGGCTTATTTGGGATAAGTGAGCTAAAAAAATAATGGCCTCAGTCATATGCAATAAAATGTAACATATTAAACATTGGACGATATAGAATAAACAAAATAAACGATCACATTCATAGAGGCAGTAAAACATACAAAGAATAAAATATTCATGGTTAAATAATGTAACCATGTACTTAAGCTCAAATCTCACAGGTTGTGCATTCTTAGCTTTTTAAACTTGTTCAAATATAACTTCAAACAAATTTTTTTTAATAAAAAGTTTTGTTTTAAATTAGTGAAATTTTCAAAAGTATTTTTTTTTTTTTTTTTTATTATTTTCAATCAAGTAGACACATGCATGCAAATAACCTATTTCTATGCAATCTATCCTATCTCACAAAGAAAAAATAAAGCTAAATATTCTCCTATTTTTAAATTGGTATTTAGGGAGAGAATTTACCTCTGGAAAGTCAGGTACTGACCACCTCCCCACACTTTAAGGCTTTGTACCATCCTCGGTGCCATCTGTCAGGAAAAAGGGGGGCTGGTAGCAATATCTCCACCATCGGGACCGTCAATGGCCACCTGTACTGGTAGAAAATCAAGTGGAGTCCGGAAGTGTCCTAGATCCTTTGGTCCAGGCTTTGTAGTATCCCCAGAAAGTAGCATCCTTAAGGTTGGTGAATCGACACTGGTTAACGGCACTCTCTTAACTTGCCTTGTGTTCCTGCGATCCACCTTTCAAGTATTTGATGGAGCAGTTGGTTTGTTGTAGGTGCTTGTGGTATGGAAGAAGAGGGGATGTCCTCTGCTGGTTTTGTGCTCCTGTTGATAGTGGCTGCTGGAGGTCTGATATATTTCTCGTTAGAGACGTACTGATCATCCAGTGGAATCATGGCCTTGGTATCCCCAGCCCTGTAGGAGACTCCGGTTGTTGAGACAAGATCTGAGACAAGGCGGGAAAAGGTAAGTTGCCCGCCATTTGTACGTGTCCCATAGCATCCTGAATGTGTCTTGGTAAGTTTTGAGGCTGGTCTGTAAGGATACACCAGAGTAAGACTGCCATGTCTGCAGTGAAGGAGGACTCGTGAATGCTTGGAAAGACATAATGAGACATAATCTGTGCCCATACACGGGAGCCTCCAAGGTAAGTGGGTTGAAAGCGCGATAATGCGCCTTAGGTCAGGAAAGATGGTATCCCATAGATCCATTTGCTTCCAGGTTGTGCTATAACTCTGAGAACGGCGTCCCAGTCAAACTGCTATGTCTGGCGCTTGAGTGAGGTTTCTTGAAATGCGTCCAATCCTACTGGAGCAGGGGGAAGATCTAAAGCTTATTGAATGGCCTCTATCAATTTATAGGGACTTTGCTTCTGACGGACATAACAGACTGCATGGTTGGCATGAGAAAAGTTGGAGAAGAATTCTACTACCCATGAGAGCTTAACCTCCCGTGGCTGTCTCCGTAGGAATCCCCATTGTCATCGTTCGATGCCGGGTTCCAACAAAGTCAGCATTGTGGTTTGGGAGGATGAGAAGGTGCTCATTTTTATAGTTCCTCTTGGCTAGGATGGGGAACATCTGCTCAACCAGTAGCGGTTAGGACACCGCGCAGTGTCCTTTGCTGGGAAAGCTTTTTTCTTTTCCATCTACCTTAACGATCATCTTGGTTCTTTTTGTTGAAGGTTTTCAACCGCTATTGAAGATGGCTCTGCCACTGAATGCTCTTTTTGTTTCGCTCTCCTGCTGGTGGTTTGGGAGTAACTTTCTCTTTACCCTTTCTAGTGGCCATCCTGAAAAAGGAAAAAGAGAGTAATATGTAAAGCCAAGGATTCGAGCAAGGGAGCAAACGTTATGGGTGGTAATCCATGCACGGTAAAAAGGATGTCGTTACACTACAAGGAAAACACCCCATTCAGGTACTTGAAAAAGTGTAGCCAAAAGTGGAAAAAAATGAAATGCCTTAGGCTACGGCTACGCTTTCTGGGCTGCGGCTACGCTTTTTGGGGTGATTCCCATTCGGACCATTGCCTATTTAATAGGCTACGCTTTTCTACACCAGGGCTACGCTTTTGGCGTTTGGAATAGGCTACGCTTTTCAAGTGATGCTGGCCAGGACCAAAGGCTACGCTTTTTCAGCTTCCATTTTTTGCCAGAATAGGCTACGCTTTTTCAACGCTACTAGATCACTTGTAAGCGTAGCCACATTGTATACCCTGGCTATATTTTTTAAGTGTAGCCTTAGGTCGCCGCTACGTTTTTTTTTTTTTGTATAACTAATAGCTACTGTATATAAGTGTAGCCTTAGGTCTCTTTTTTCTTTTTGTATACTATAAGGCTACTGTAATAAGTGTAGCCTTAAGTCTCGTTTTATATATATATCTAATAATTTATTATACAATTTTTTTTTTTATATTTGTTATTAACATGTATAATAATTCTGCATTTTATTTAAATGAGTTTGAATATTAAAAATAAAAATAAAATACATAATTAATACCTAATAATTTCTTTAAATAACAAAAATTATCTCTGACTCAAAAATATTTTATAATAATTTTTTTTTTTTTTATTATTTTTGAAAGTTAATTGTAAAAATTCATCACATCTCACAAGGACATTTTTTCAAGTACACAAGGAAAATGGTGATCATGCACAACCTACATGAGTAATACAGAGTGATAAAGGTTCAGGTAGAGTTTTCTACTAACTGATGATATCAACCAAGATGATGACAACTATTACTTAACACCAAATAACATCAATCTCACATATGCTTAAATTCCACGCTAGGAGTGAACTTTCATTTACTTACATATATCACTATCATTGACATACAACATCTGCACAAAAGCATTGGAATATAATGCCTGTTAAAACTTGAGACTTCCTCAAGACTTGTCAAAGTAAGGGATGATCCCCAATGGTTTTTGCCTTGGCAGAGATTCTCTCAACAGGATTATACTTGAGCATTTTCTGCATGACGAAATATCTAGTATAAAGTCTATGTAAACTAAAGTTTGTACAGATATTAAGTAAAACGTATTAATTATGCCACCAAATTGAGAAGTAACATGAATTCCGTTATTTCAAATGCTACAATAGATAAATACTTCCCAAGCAACACCTTGTGAGCTACTTCATATAACTAAAAACATTTAGATATATTACTATGAAGAGCACTGTTTAACAAATGCTATTCAAGTCCAGTCCAGACCAGTTCAACCTTTGAACTAATATTAGAACTGCGAGTTTCTACCGCTATTAGAATGTCAAGTGAGCAAAAGTGAGAAACTAATAAGTCTTGCAACCATTGGCAATCAATAACTTCATTGTGTTTAGGCCCTAACATTTTGCTTTACAGTTATCTGTCCTCACTTTAGAGGATCCTATTCTTAGGAACTCATTAGAATAAGGCTTTTTATGAGGAACACTAAACCATGAGAAGGTCCTTACTCCATCAGGTCCAATGTGTGGCACAGTCCTCACCAAAGTTCTGAGGTTCCCACTTTGGGTAGGTATGCCAATCACGAAGCAAAGTAACTCCCAGCCATTGCTCTCAGTTGGAGTTTCCCCAAAATCCTGGAAAAGATCAATTCAAAGTAGTTTAAGTATGCAGAAGTGAAGAAGGCAGCCGAAAAATTGTTTTTTCCATGATCACCATATATTTCAGAGCAGTTTTTCTTTAACAACTGGTCATTCAAAGTTGTTATCAATTTTGTACATAAGCTAGAGTAAAAGTAGCATGCAATGTCAAGCGGTTAATATTGCAATCTGGCTTTTCCATCAAGTAAGTTTCAAAGAAGTACATAAACGAGATTAA
>QBTX01002050.1:0-19088 GCA_003063285.2 Arachis monticola
CCATGGGCGAGTTCAACTTCTTTGACTTTTCATGATTTCTCCACTTTGCATGCTTTCTCTTCACTCCTTTGATCCATTCCTAGCCTTTTCAATCTGAAATCACTAACAAARATATCAAGGCATCTAYTGGAATRAAGGAGAATTAGATTTAGCTATTTTAAGTCCTAAAAAGCATGTTTTCACTCTTAAGCACAATTAAGGGAGAAGTTATAAAACCATGTTATTTCATTGAATAAATGTGGGTAAAAGGTTATAAAATCCCCTAAATTAAGCACAAGATAAACCCTCAAAATGGGGTTTGTCAAAGCTCGTTGGAGCTTGTGAGATTTGTGCAGAGTTATCCATGGATCGAAGAAAGCTCTGATACCATGTGAAGGTATCAGCCTTCTTGAGAAGAGGAAGAAGAAGAATAGAGAAGAGGAAGAAGAAGAATATCTAGAAGATGCTGGAAGGTTTTGGAAGAGCAATAAAATGAATTCAATCACACAAAAATTAGTACAGGGACTGATATATATACACATAGGGTTTAAACAGAAAGACTAATTGATTTCTAACAACTTTGCTAATGTGGCTCAGTAGTTCTAACTAACTGCACGTGTTTTCTGCAAGTGCAGGGTCATTGCTACTAACATAAACAACATTAACTAGTTGAACTTAAATGCCAACAGCAAAATTTCATTTTGCATCCTTTTCTTTCATTTATCCGGAAAGCTCTCAGTTTGCAGTTGTGGTTAAAGAATTATCCTTTGTGACTCTGAGAAAACAGTCTTTTCTATCTGTAGTACTTGTTAACTCTCGTATATTTAAAAAAAATTGCATTTAAAGATGTATGAAACAAATGGATGAATCAAAATTATTATTTTTACTATCTTCTGCAGGTAGCTTGTGTACATATTCAGATGTAATCCATGGTGTTAATTTGAGGTGGTAATTAAGCTGGATTGATGTGTTGGGAACCAGAAACTGTATTCTTATTTTGACTGAAAGGCAAGGACATGATGGAGAAAGTTGGAGTGGCACTTATTATTAAAAAGCTTTTGTTATTGCAGGTATATTTTTCTATTCCTCTCTATAATTTTATTTTTGCTATTTTGCACAGAGAAAAAGTAAATGATAGCTTGATTTGTAGGGGAAAAAAAGAGTTATAAAATGGTGTGTCTGTCTTTGCCAATTCTTTATGATCACAGAATCAACTGTTGTGTTGCAAAATTCATGTAGGACAGTAAAAGGAATCAGCATGCATGAGATGTATAAGCTCTCAAAATAGAAGGATCTAAGTTATTGTTGTGTAATGTTTCTTTTTTTTTACCATAGATTGAACCATTGAATAAAATTAATAGTATTAGATGCCTATAATGAGCTATTTCTAATACTAAGAGAAAAGGTTCTGTACATATATTAAGCTGCAGTTGGATTCAAATTATTCAAGAAAAAGTATTGTGATAGAATATTTTGATCTTTTGAGACTGAAATAAAAAGGATAGTTACAAACATATAAGGTTATTGAAAAATTTTTCTTTATACCTTGGTATTATTATTAAGCTGGATTGATGTGTTGGAACCAGAAACTATGTAGGAGAGGTACTTATTGTTGAAATAATGCGTTTGTTGTTGTTGGTATATTTCTCTATTATTCCTCTCTATAATTTTATTTTTTCTGTTTTATGCAGAAAAAAAAATAAATGATAGCTTGACTTGTAGAAAGAAAAGATTATAAAATGATGATACAAATTTTATAATAAATATATTAAATGTACACAAAATAAAATAATCACCAAATCATTAATAATGTATAAAATATATTTTAAAATATAAAATATATATTAAAATAAATTAAATAATATATATTAATATGTAAATATATGATAATTGTTTTTTATATGTATATAATATTTTTAAAAATATAATTTTTTTCGTCTTATTCGTTCATGTTTTTATCATTCTGATAGATATTAATAATCGTTTCAAATATAAGTTTATTGAAGTGTTTCAACTATTTTTATCCAATAAAATAGTATAATACAGGACTAGATATTATCTTATATTAATGTTATATACTTATATGTATTATTCTTTTATACATTATTGTTTTACATCTTTTATTAAAAATAATTAATAAAAAATAAAAGAGGATAAAACATTTATTTTTATATTATTAAAAATATATATAATTTAATTTTGATATACTATTAATACAAAATAATTTTTTAAAAGGTAAATATATCAAAATTAAAATCTAAAAATATATAAAAGAAAATTCAAATATCATCTCTCCTTAGTCCTTACCGACACATTTTATCCTCAAACCAGCATTATTGCTGGATTGATATCATAATATCATATGATGATGATCCTACTTTAAATTACCGTACTGACACATTTTAACCTCACAAGTCACAACCACCATTATTATTGCTGGATTGATATCATATGATGATTACCCTACTTTAAATTACCTTACCGACACATTTTAACCTCGCACTACCATGCATTATTGCTACATTGATATAGTTTTAATATATTTATCATGATCGTACGTTAAATTATATAGTAAGTTAATCTCCACAAAGACTAATTTCCGTTGGTCACACTTTGAATACCCCATCACCTATTTTCATCCTTCAAAGAAGAAGATAAAAATGAAGTCAACTGCATAGTCAGCTGTGCACTCCACTGCTTACAATTATTGCTCTTTACGGACCCACTTAGGGATGGCAATACCACCRAAATRCGCGGMTARCCATTRCGCRCCTATCCGCGYGTTTTTAGCGTYGCYGGTTCTTGGGAGGGGRAGGACGGGGTCGGYTTRAGGTAATACRCGTCCCGCTAAATATATAATATATATGATTTTAATATATAATATGTATAATATATGTAAAATAATTAGTAAATGAATAATAATATTGTATCATATTTAAATTTTAAATTTAATTTATGTTATGTATGTGATGATAGTTATATAAATTTTGAAATTTAATTTTATTTATTAGATTTTAATAATTATAGGGGCGGGACGGGTA
This sequence comes from Arachis monticola, assembly GCA_003063285.2. Taxonomy (NCBI): domain Eukaryota; kingdom Viridiplantae; phylum Streptophyta; class Magnoliopsida; order Fabales; family Fabaceae; genus Arachis; species Arachis monticola. Next base: position 3,021 of record QBTX01002050.1, read on the forward strand.
CCTACAGAGGCGGGTTCGGGTTCAACGTTTTACTACCCGCGGGTTCTATGCGGGTTGTTGTACGGCGGGGCGGGGTCGGGTAGAGTAAAAACCCGCCCCGTTGCCATCCCTTCACCCACTCTGTGTTTTTGCTGAGGAACCTTGGTGATATCTTTCTAGATGCCTATTATTGCTGAATACCTTTACCCTGCACCATTATTGCAATATTGCTCTCTCTTCTTTACATTCTCAAAACCCAATCACTCACTGATTTATTTGCTGTTGTTCTGATCATCATACCATGGCTGAAGCACTTCTTTCTGGCTTCATCAACGTTGTTGTTAAGAGGCTCATTTCACCTGAGTTTGTCAACTTGGTGGTGGGCAAGAAACTGGACCGGAAGTTGGTTGAGAAGCTCAAGACTGCTATCTTGGCTGCAGAAGCTCTGGTCGCCGATGCTGAGCAGAAGCAGTTTGGGAACGATCGTGTGAGGAAATGGCTTGATAGTCTCAGGGATGCTCTCTACACTGCTGATGACTTGCTGGACCGTCTCTTCATCAAAGCTGAAATTCGCAACAAGGCACGCATTCGTCGTCCTCACTTCCTTGATTTGTCTGTTAGGAAGATGGTGACTAAGATAGAAGATGTGGTAAAAAGAATAGAAGATCTTGAGAAACTCAAACATACCATTGGTCTGGAAAAGATTCAAACGGGAGGCTCCTCATGGAGACCTCCGTCCACTTCTCTTGTGAAGGGGAATGTGTTCGGCAGGGATGATGACCAACAAGCACTAATGAAGATGCTCAATGACAACAATCATCATAACTTGTCCGTCATCTCTATTGTTGGTATGGGCGGTGTTGGTAAAACTACTTTAGCACAATGGCTCTACAACAATAAGGATTTGATGCACAGGGTTGATCTGAAAGCATGGATTTGTGTCTCTGACAATTTTGATGTCGTTGAGACTACAAAGAATGTTATAAAGGGGATCTCTTCAGGTGTTTGTAGTCTTGACAGCTTTGATTTACTTCAACAATATTTGAAGGAAAAACTGTCAAAAAAGAAGTTTTTCATTATTTTGGATGATGTTTGGAGTGAAGATGCTCACAAGTGGAATAGTTTTATCACCCCTTTTCAACATGGGAGAAAAGGAAGCACTATTCTTTTAACTACTCGCAACGAAAATGTTGGTCCAACAGTCCAAAATTATAGCTCTTACTCTCTCAAGGGACTGTCAAATGATTATTGTTGGTCTATTTTTGCGTACAATGCATCTTTTCCTGAATCGAATGGGAGCTCAGAACTGGAAGAAATAGGTAGAAAGATTGTCGAGAGGTGTGATGGCTTGCCATTAGCTGCAGAAACACTTGGACGCTTGTTGCGTTCAGAGCGTCGTGCTGAAGAATGGAATAACATACTATGGAGTGACATTTGGGAATTTTCTCCTGCAAATAGCAAGATTGTTCCTGCATTGTTATTAAGTTACCATCATTTGTCTACTCATTTGAAACATTGTTTTGTTTATTGTTCATTGTATCCCAAAGATCATAAATTTGATAAAGATGAATTAGTCTTGCTGTGGATGGCTGAAGATTTTTTACAACCACCAAGGAGGGGACAGACTTTAGAAGAAGTTGGTTGTCAGTGTTTTGATGACTTGGTTTCAAGACTATTCTTCAAGCTGGTCGAGAATGATGATGAGAAGTATTTTGTGATGCATGATCTCATGCATGACGTGGCAACTTTTCTTGCTGGAGATCTTTATTGTAGATTCTCAGAAGAACTTGGTGAAAAAGAAGAGATGAGTATTCTAACTCGTTATTTGTCATACGATCATTCAATTCCTGAAAAAACATGCTCCTCTAGTAAAATAGAATCTTTGAGGACATTATTGCATATCAATCATGAAAGTCGTTTCTGGAAAGCACGCGCAACGTTACCATGTGACATATTGTCAAAGAATAAATACTTGAGGGTTTTGTCCTTTGATAGACTCAATATATTTCCTGATTCAACAGATAAATTGATCCAATTGCGCTATTTGGATCTTTCTTGGAGTGATATTGAGGTATTGCCCGAGTCATTATGCAACTTGTGCAATCTACAAACTTTAAAATTAGAAGGTTGTTCGAAGCTGACTGTGTTGCCCAATGGCTTGTATAATCTTGTGAATTTGCGGCATCTTGATATAAGGAGTATTCGTTTGAAAGAAATGCCAAAAAGAATGGGCAAATTAAAACAATTGCATATTTTAAGCAAATTTGTGGTGGGAAAGCAAAAAGACAATGGAATCGAAGAGTTAGGAGGGCTTTTAAATCTTCATGGATCACTTGAGATTCAGAAATTGGAGAATGTTGTTGATGCCAATCAGGCAAGGAGTGCAAGGATTATAGATAAGAAACACATTCAGGAGTTATTGTTGGAATGGTGTTTAGATGATGAGATGGTTTCAAACACAAATACTGATGAACAAGATATACTCCAGGGCTTGCAACCGCACCGTGTCTTGAAAGTGTTGACAATCAAGCAGTACAAAGGTAAAATGTTTCCAGATTGGTTGGGGCGTTGTTCCTACAGCAATATAACAAGTGTGTCTCTGGAGTCTTGCAAGAATTGCTGCATGCTGCCTTCACTTGGACAGCTGCCATCTCTGAAGTCCCTCCGCATTGAAAGGTTTGATGAGCTGAAGAGCATTGGCATGGAGTTTTACAAGAATGAAGGCCATCAACATTCTTCACCTATTGCACCGTTTCCCTCGCTGGAGAGATTGGTATTTGATGAGATGTCATGTTGGGAGGAGTGGCACTTACCTGACTCAGAAGCCTTTCCACAGCTTAAGAGCCTTCAAATAACAGATTGTCGAATGTTAAAGGAAGATATGGTTAATCAGGTATTAATGAGAATCGTTTTTTCCTCATCGGATGTTTCCAAAGTGCGCCAACTGGAAATACGGGAATATCATGAAGGATGGGGTAAACATATGAGACTTGATGGGGATAGGTTATCAATTAGTGGATTTGAATGTGTGGTGGAGTATGCATTTAAGTCAAGGATCATCCACCATCTAACTTCTCTCCAAGAAATACAAATCTCACGGTGTTCGTCTGTTGCATCTTTGGGGGGCAATTGTTTATCCAAATCTTTGCAAAAACTCACAATCAGTAATTGCAGGGAATTGGAATTCCTCCAGCAACAACAGAAATATGATCTGGTAGAGCTACACATAGTAAACAGCTGTGATTCATTGACCTCATTGTCGTTGGATTCTTTTCCCAATCTCGAGAATCTGGAGATAAGAGGGTGTTCAAATCTGGAATCAGTTTCCAAGTCAGAGCCACCACATGCTGCTCTTCAACATCTCACCATCACTTCTTGCCCAAACTTGACTCATTTTGATGTCAGCTATTGCGACAAGTTGGTGGCATTGCCACGTGACATGAATACTCGTCTCCCAAATTTACACTCTCTCCACATACAAGGTTGCCCAAACATTTGCAGGTTGTCAGGGGGAGGTTTGCCGTCTAACCTGAAAGAGCTTAGGGTAGGAGATTGCGAGGAACAAGTGAGAGGTCTATCATGGTTGGGCAACTTGGACAACCTCACTCATCTCACCATTTCTGGTATTCGGTGTGAGAGCATAAAGTCATACCCAGAGGTGGGTTCGCTGCCTCGCCTTCCCTCCCTTACCACTCTACATATCAGTAAGTTTCATAATCTGGAGACATTGGAGTGCAACGAGCTTCTCCGCCTCACCTCCCTCCAACAACTACATATTCATTGGTGTCCAAATCTGGAGAATATGGCAGGAGAAAAGCTGCCTTCCTCCCTCTTACTACTCAAAATTGAGAGATGTCCATTGCTGGGAGAACGCTGCAAGAAGAATCAACAAATTTGGCCCACAATTTCCCACATCCCCGCCATTGAAGTCATTGACTAAGAGGATTTTTGAATAAGGATTTCTCAGCAGGTAATTCCCTAACCTGCATGTTTGTCATGGTACCCGGTTAAATTCACACATGCATTAACTAGTTGAACTCATATGTTTCTCATGGTACCCCGATTTTTTTTAGTATGTATTAAACAAATGGATGAATTAAATTTACTGTTTTAATGCACTCTCTGATGCAGGTAGCTTGTGTACATATCAAGATGTAATCCTATACATTGGCTATATATCTTCATTTAATTCTAAGTTCATGTGAGGTGGTAATTAAGTTGGATTAATGTGTTGAGAACCAGATACTGTTTTTTCTGATTTTGGCTTAATGTTATTGAAAACCAAGGACATGGTGGAGAAAGTTGGTGGCACTCATTAGTGAAAAGCTTTTGTTGTTGTTGGTATATTTCTCTATTCCTCTCTATAATCTTATTTTTGCAATTTTGCACAGAGAAAAAGTAAATGATAGCTTGATTTTTGGAAAGAAAAGAGTTATACAATAACGTTTCTGTCTTTGCCAATTCATTATTATCAGAGTTAGCTGTTATGTTCAAGATTCATGTAGGACAGTAAAAGGAATCAGCATGCATGAGGTGTATAAGCTTTCAAAATATAAGGATCAAGTTATTGCTGTGTAATCATTTTTTTCCATAGATTGAATCATTGCATAAAGTTAATATTATTAAATGCCTATAATAAGCTATTTTTAATACCAAGAGAAAATGTTCTGTATATATATTAAACTGCAGTAGAATTCAAATTATTCAAGAAGAAGTATTGTGATAGAATATTTGATCATTTGGACTTAATTAAAGAGGATAGCCGCAAATATATAGAATATTTTCTTTATAACTTAGTATTATGACCATATCTTCATCATGCTTCACAGATTTGGACTCTAATGTTACTTCTTCATCAAGCAATTCCACTGGAATCTTCAAGCTTTGTTTCCCCATCATCCTTCACAAATTCACTTGTATCTTCATCCAGCACTTCCACTGGAATATCTTTAGTGCATAGATGCGCGAAGAATCTTGTTTTGCTTTCTCATTTTGTTCTTCATTCTTGGAACTACAGTCAGTGACATCCTCATCTATAACTCCCACAGGTAATTCTCGCAAAGCATTAGTAGAATTATCAAACTAAAATTTCCGTTTTAATCTCTAATCTCTAATACAAATAAACAATTTTAGTCTCATAAAAGTATTTTACTTTTATGGAATTAATCCTAAAATGTTAATTTAGTCTCACTCTCTTTTATTATATACTTTTTTTTTCTCTAACACTGATTTCTATGGTTTGTTTGGTAGTTAGATATAGGAATAAACTTTAGTGTGATCAATTCTAATGCACAGAAATGGCATTGCTAGTTGAAGGTCTCGGAATTGGTAATGAGACATCCATAGAAGAGTACGTAATAGGTGCTGCTATTGATCATGAACCAAGCAAGAAAGATAAAGTCTTATTATATGGATCTGAAGGTGCTGGGCTCTCTTGGGTTGCAAAACCTGTCATTATTGCTGGACACAGTTCTATAAAGCCTGCATTCATGAAAAGCATCTCTCTTGTCACCCTCTTTGATAGTATTCATGAAAGGCTCGCCAAGACAGGAAGCATTGAGGAGTGCGCTTTTTCCAAATTCTGGAAGCATGTTCAGCAGCACAGTTGAGAATCATCATCATATAATATATTCATGTTGTTTGAATTCTCTTTCAGCACCAAATGATCATGAAATTCTAAACATTAAACATCTGTGCAGTTTGAAGTTCTTCTTAAAGATATTGGCATTAGCTCCTAATCTACAGCATTCCTAATCAGTGCTGTCACAACCTTGTTTATGCTTCCTTGTATAGCTTTAAGCATGAGGCTCATAGATAAATCTGGAAGAGGGTACGCTTTTTTCTTCTTCTTTTTTTTTGGTTTTGTTATATTAGTCTTTCCCATGAAACAAAGTAACACTTTTAACATTTTTTGTTTATTGAAGCAAACGGTAACCTTCCCATGTTTCTGGTATGTGATTGGACATAGACAAAGCAGAGGGAAACTAAGAGAATTTGTGTATTTCCGTCACAACGACACGCTGGAGTTGTCAAAATTTACCCCTTCAATTTGGCCACTGGACTAAGGTAAATACTTGCATCATGAAATGGAAGGTTCAATTATGTTTAGGATTTTTTTGAAAAAAGTACACTTTTTAAGTATCTTCTATTTGCTTTTATTTGTTCTCTACTGGACACAAACAGACTCCTTGATGTGCAGGCAACTACTACTCGCCACGATTCCAGTGTTGATCGTCTCACTTATGCTTTTCGTTGTTGGAAACAACATAGAGTTCAGCTCCATAGTCCATTTAATTCTAAGTTCATTTTTTTGGGGGGGTAATTATGCTGGATTAATGTGTTGGAACCAAAACTGTTATCTGATTTTGGCTTCATGTTATTGAAAAGCAAAGACATGATGGAGAAACTGGAGTGACATTTATTATTGGAAGGCTTTTGTTGTTGTTGGTATATTTCTCTATTCCTCTCTATAATTTTATCTTTGCTGTTTGGTGCAGTGAGAAAATAAATGATAGCTTGATTTGTGAGAAAATAAGCTTGTTTCTATCTTTGCCAATTCTTTATGATAACAGAGTCAGCTTTTGTGTTGCAAGATTCATATGGGACAGTAAGAGGAATCAGAAGGATCAAATTATTGATGTATAATCTTTTTTTACCATAGATTGAATCATTTGTTAAAATTAATAGTATTAGATGCCTATAATAAGCTATTTCTAATACTAAAGCTTCTGTAATAATAACTATTCTTCCTTTCTGGATTTGGACACCTTATCAAACAGATTTCCAAGGTGATGAAGGTATGTAGCTAATGCAGTCAAGATTCAAAGAATATGCTCTCCACATTTGAAGATGACAATCATGTACCTGAAATGATCATTATGAGAAGGGGCTTTGAGTGTTTGATGGCTTGTGGATTCTGCTGGGAATGTCAAGCTTACTAGCTCCTCTTTTGAAAATTATGTGAGTTCTTAAACTACACATCTAGTCTAATAATTGATTTTTTTTGTTCAAACATTTCATGAAAATGATCATACTTTTACTAAATTGATATATAATTTAAGTTTTACAATTTTGTGATCATATTCGAATAATATGTACTTTGGTATGGATTAATTTTGATGTAATGTACCTCAATTTTCCTTACCAGGTTGTTATTGGAATAATTTTTTTTTCTTTTCAGGTTGATTATGCAGTCACTATAAACTTGGAGAGTGGTTCAATGTTGGATTGGGCTAAAATTTCGATAGCAAGTTCTAGACGTACTTTTTCGTTCTGAATGGTTGGACGATTAAGATAAGATTTGGAGGGTGAAATATGGCTTGTCCACGCAAAGTAGCTCTGCTTTCGTAAATTTTTTATGTTTTGGTTCACATTTATATGCATTGGTGCTTGATTGTTTTGACTTACTGTAAGCATAATTTGCGTATTTATTTGAGATTTTCTTGTATCTTTACTATTATAGTGGCACTTTTTTTTTTGTCTAAATGATCCGTGATTTTTACCTCTCACAATAAGAAAGTTTTCCACGTTAAAATTTTAGTGTCTTGTTCCTATTTTTGTTTTTCTAATTTTTGTTATTTGATCGCTGCCACTGTTTTGTGTATTGTTATACCAATTATTCTCTTAGGCAGCTATTGGGCTATTCCAATTGAAAAAGTATTTGCCAAATGAATGTTTTCTGTTTTTAAAATTGGAGAGTTTGCTTTCTAACTTGTAATATTTAAAATTTGTGTGCTTTTGCAACAGAAAAAGTAATTCTTTTCAGAAAAAGAAAAAAAAAGAAAGAAATAAAATACTTACACAATTTTATATGAGACACTATTTATGTATTCATGAGATTTCATATGAATAAATATAATAATTATTGCCACAGAGAATTTCTGTTTGCTAAGAAGTATTTTTTAAAAAGTATGTACAAAAGATCAATCCTGAGGCTAGAAACAAATACATGGAACTATAGTTGAGAGAAATTGTAGAGAAGATAAGAGAGAACAGAGAATTTCAGAAGTAAAAACAAAATGAATTCAAGCTCTCTGTAGTAGTGCATTGGTATCCCTATAGTAAGAATGAAAATCCATAACAGCATTGATTCACAGGAAGAAACAAAAGTAGAAGATTAGCTATATTATTTTAAGAGAGGTTAATTCTCAATTTTTTAACGTTATTTTTAAATCATGTTACATGACAAATAATTTTGTAATCAATTATCGAACAAGCATTAAACATTTAAAATCATAATTATCAAATTCGATTCCATTTGGTCAGTTTGACCAGAAATTTAGTCACTCGATTATCTGGCTGAGCCATCTTTAAACTGTTTGAACCAATGTTCTGAAAACTGGTTCGAATTGGCCGGTCGAATCGGTCGAACCGTGAACCGGATGCTGAAAAGGTTCAGATAACAAAGGAAACCGCATAATTTAAAAACCGGCATTGAATCGGCGAACCGGCCGGTTACTAGTCGGTCGAACCGAACCGGAATCCGGCCGGTTTTTTAACCTTGCAGCTTGCAGCAAAACGCCCCCGTTTTGTGTTGTGGGAACCCTAATTCGTCCCTTTTCCCCTTCGCAGCCTCCACTTTCGTCTCCAGCCTCCCACAGAAGACAGAACAACACCCACGCCACGACTCCACGAGCCCACGACCCACCAGTCCACCACAGTTCAGCAAGGGTCAGACTTCAGAGAGAGAACGCCTGAAGCCCTCAACGCACTCACCTCCGTCGCGCCTTCAGCATCGTCACGCCGTCAGCAGCGTCGCGCCGTCAGCTCCGTGGCGCCGTTGGGTCCGTCGCGCCTTCAGATACCTCGTGCAGTCAGCACCGTCCCGCCGTCAGCTCCGTCGCGCCCTCAGCCACTTCGCATGTCACCTCCGTCGAGCTCTGCCTCTGAGAAAGCAATAGAGAAGCGTTGAAGCGTTGAAAAAATTAAAGCCTGAAGTCCTTCGAGCTCTGAGAGAAAGCAATAGATTTCCTCATTTCCAGGTAATTTTTCATTTAGTTATGAACATGATTTTGTGATGAAAGATTGAAATCTGATACTGATTCTCTGATGAACTCTGATGAACTGAACTCTGATGAACTCTGATGAACTCTGATTCCCTAATTTCCAATTTTGTGATGAACTCTGATGAACTGAACTCTGTGAACTCACCGCCATGTGTGCAGATGGACATGGAGCAAGTCCTTGCACTTGATTTTGACATTAAAGATATCCTTTTCTTTTGTGTTTGGAGGAAATTTTGGTTAAACCCTGTTAATTTTTCTGAGTTCTGACTCTTTTTAATGATTTCGAAACAAGAGAACAAGAACATATTCTAGAGACATATTGTGATAAAAATGTACTTTAGTGTTTCTGGTTTTACTTAGCTTGCTTACAGATTCCTAAGATAGTTAATTGGGAGGAATATGTACCACAAGGTTCGGATCAGCGGGAATCACAAATGGCTGTATCTAGATTGTTTGATGAACGGCCTATATGGTCCAAAAATGTTCTTATAGGTTTTGAAAATGCAAAATCTTCATCATGTCAATTAGTCCTTATAGGTTTTGTTATGTATATATATATTGGATCTGATCTGATCTTCAATTAGTCCTCATTGGTTTTGTTATGCATCCTAAAACTGGATTTTTTCATGTACCTTGATATAATAACATTTGATTTTGGTGGCTGTCACTATCTATGATTAGTATATTGTTCTTTGTGCTGTTTTCTCATTTCTTAAGGCATTTGTTTTATTTAGGCTAAAACCTAGATGGGAAGATATATGGACCTTTCGAGCATTCCCTTACAAGCTGCAGACATCTTTACAGTTATTCGAGCTTCTTGATGATTATATTCAATCAGAAATAAATAAGCCTCCATCACAGGCATCTTGCACTGTAAGTTTTGTGAACCTTTATTGAATATCTCAACTCAGATATGTAAGTTAGCAAAGTACTCTACTCTGCTCTTCATTCCCCTAGCATGAGGTAGAGTTCTATGTTAACTATGGATGATATGGACTTTGACCTTTTTTTCTTCCTCCTTCCTCTTTGATTGAATGAGCAAATAGGTAGCTGTTTTACTCCATAAAATTTTCTTCTATTCTGAAATTTTGTGCATATTGATGTTGCTATGTTATGTTTGATTGGTTGTTTTATTTTTTTACTTTTGAATTTGTATTTGAATGAGATTATAACATTCTGGTTTATGTAGTATTTTTAATTTGAATGATATTTTAAAGTTTACATTAGAATATAATTATATTTTCATGTGTTTATTTATATTTTATTTATTATTTTATTATAAAACGGTTTTTTCGGTTCAATCACAGTCGAACCGGTTGAACCTATGAACCAATGAACCAGTAGCTAGAGCAGTTCGATGACCGGTTCGGTTTTCAGAACCTTTTTGAACATGAGACTCAGTAAAAGTTGGTTCAATCCGTTCGGTTTTCATCAAAATTGATGACCCGTCCGGTTTTTGTAACCCAGACCGGGTCATGTTTAATTTTAGAAAAGTAAAAATAAAAACGACATCGTTTTCTTTTCAGGGTTGGGCAAAACGGCGTCGTTCAAGGCCCCCTTCCCAACACTGGGACCTCTGAAGCCCTCTCCCTCAAGCTCTCTCACTCACTCACTTCTCTCACGGTGTCGCACTCAAGCTCTCTCGTCTCCGGTCTCTCACTTCTCTCTCGGTCTCGCACTCACTGTCTCGGAGAGTCGGATTCAAGCTCGTCGTGCGTTCTGGTCCCTCGGCTGGTGGTCGTTATCGTCTTCGGCCGTCAGTTGGTCAGCTTCCTTCACCGGCAGTTGGTCCCTGGGCAGGCGAGCTTCCTTCGGCCATATTCTTTCTTTTCCAATTTCATTGATGTAAATCATGACTATTCCTTGAATTTGTTGATGAAAGTTGAATTTGTTGCTGAAAATATGACTGAGCTAAATTTTTATGCTGAAAATGATCATTGATGGTTGAATTTGGTTGCTGTCTTATTGAAATAATGATTTAGCTAAATTTTTTGTTGCTGTAAATCATATTTGGAGGTAAAGTTTTTGTTGCTGAAATTTATTTTTGAAAATTATCAATGAGCTGAACATATGACTGAGCTCATTTTTTTCGTTGCTCCGAAACATCACTGAATTGAATTCGTTGTTGATTATCACTGAACCTTGAATTTGTTGTTGTTTTGATAAATAATCACTTAGCTAAATCTTTTGTTGTTGTAAATCTTTTGGTTCTTTTGTTAGAATTTTAGAAATGTCTTCATCACAAACAGGATCATAGACAATGCTATGGAAGATATAGATGCAAATCAAAATGAGGAAAATGTGGTCAATCTCTAAATTTGTCCTATGAAGATATAGATGCCAACTTTGAGATCACATATTGGATTTTTATTCTCTCTTGTTCATTTAAATTGAGAAAGTATTTTGTACCAGTGACTAGTTTATTATTGCATCATTAGTTATGTCTAAGAATTGATACTTGATCTTTATTAATATGTTTATGAAAACATGCATTTTTGAATTTGTTGTTGAAAGTTAAATGTGTTGCTGAAATTTGTTGTTGATTATCATTACTGAACCTTAAATTTGTTGCTGTCTTGCTGAAATAATCACTTAGCTTAAATTTATTTGTTGCTAAAAATCATCACTGAGTTGAATTTGTTACTGATTGAACCTTGAATTTGTTGTTGTCTTACTGAATAATCACTTAGTTAAATTTTTTTGTTGTTGAAAATCATCACTGAGTTGAATTTGTTACTAATTATCATCATTGAAGTTTGAATCTATTGTTGTCTTACTGAAATAATCACTTAACTAAATTTTTTGTTACTGTAAATCATCTTTTGAGCTAAATATTTTGTTGCTGAAAATTATCATAGTTGAATTTATTGTTGAAAATGAGGTTCATACTCTCTGCAACTCAGAACTCAGTTAAATTGTTGTTCCCATGCTTTCTGTTTGCTTTTTTTTTTTTTTTTTTGCTAGATTTTTAAAAATGTCTTCATCACAACTCAGTTGCTATTATGAATTATTCTTGGTATTGATTTGTGAAAAATACACAAATGTAGATATAAATGAGAACCAAAATGAAGGAAATGTTGGTCAAACTTTAAATTTTTTCTATGAAAATATAGGTGCCAACTTTGAGATCATCTCTTGGATTTGATTTACTGATTGTGTTATCTTTTGCTCTCTCTTGTTCATTTAAATTGAGAAAGCATTTTATACTAGTGAACTAGTTTATTATCTCTTTTTGCATCATTAGTTATGTCTAAGAATTGATACTTAGATTGTTATTAATATTTGGGAAGACATACATTTTAAGTTTTAACTTTTGATTTTAATTTTTTTATAATTTTACATTTTTATTTGATTATGACCAGGTGAATCAGTGACTCACCGATTGACCGGGTCAATTACTGGTTTGATTCTGATAACTATGATTAAAATAATAAAACTGTTACCCTTTTTCTTTTCTTTAAGAAAAAGTATAGTATGCTAATTGCTAAACTTGCATACTACACGAGTACAGCCTCGTTTTCATATTTTTGCCCATTGCAATTTGATTGAATTAAACTAGCCCACGTAGCAGAGAGCGGCGTAGGCAATAAGAGAATAAAACAATTAATTTGGGTCCAAATGCTACAGTTTTGGGCACAACCTCCTGCCTTCTAAAGTTCTAAGCAACTCTGTCCAAAACAAAAAGGTTCTAAGCAACCTTGACCAATTTTATTTTATTTCATTTTTTAAAAAAGAAAGAAAAGTTGTAAGAAACATTTCTACAAACACTTTGCATGCAAGAGTGAGGAGTCTACTCTCACCGTCGCAGCTTTCTCTCACCGCCGCACCGCTGTACTGTCGCCGCTGCTCTATGCTAACGTCGAACTGCTATCCTGCTGTTGTTATCTATTCTTCTCAGTTCTTTATGTTGGCCTCCGTGCTTTGTGAGTTTATTACTTTACTACACTGATTTTCTTTTGCATTGTAATTATTCTTTTGCGTTTGTTAGACTGGATCAATCTATTGATATAAAAAAATTGAACATTATTTTTTTGATACTTGATACTGGAATGTTTGGTGGTACTGGAATGTATTTTATTTCTATTTTATAAAATTCTGATTTGGTGATATTATGACTGAAAATTTCGGTTGGCTTGAATTACAGATCAAAGTGCTGAATTTTTTATGACTTGAGTGTGATATATAATTGTACAAGTTCCCTCAAATGCTGAAACCTCCGATAAACCCCTCAGTGAAGAAGCTCATCYGAGCTTCAATTCTTTTCCATCGATCGATGACGACCAGCAAGAGGGTTCAAGACAGGAGTAAGCAGAAGAGAGTTAACGATCTTGAGGTCGCAACRGAGAAGTGGAAGATACTCTCCAAAATCCTCTTCTTAATCGAGCTTCTGAAGCAACAGCCTGAGATGATTATCCCTGTTAGATCCCTTGAAAACTACCGTAAGCAGATCAATCTCCCAAAGCCACATAGAATCTCCGATTTCATTCGAAAGACGCCAAAGCTCTTTGAACTCTACAAGGATCACAAGGGGGTGCTGTGGTGCGGCTTGACGGAGAGAGCTGAGGAATTGTTGGAGGAAGAACAGAGGGTTCTTGAGCAGCATTCCGATAAGGCTGCGGAACATGTTACGAGGTTGCTGATGATGTCGGTGGATAAYCGTCTCCCGTTAGAGAAGATTGCTCATTTCAGAAGGGATTTTGGGTTGCCTATGGATTTTAGGGCTAATTGGGTGCACCAATATCCYCAGCATTTTAGGGTTGTGAAGTRCTTRGATGGCATTYATCAAGTTGAGTGCTTGGAGCTTGTGAATTGGAATCCTAATTGGTCAATAACGGAATTAGAGAAGGTTACAGGTGTAACTGAATCCACTACTACCAATTTGCATATCCCTGGWATGCTGTCACTTCCATTCCCTTTGAAATTCCCTTCAAATTATAAAAGGGTGTATCGTTATAGTGAAAAGATTCAAGATTTTCAAAAGAGGGCTTATTTGTCTCCTTATGCTGATGCAAGAGGTCTCAAGGCCGGTTCTCTTGAATTTGATAAGAGGGCTGTTGCTGTTATGCATGAGATTCTTAGTTTCACCATTGAAAAGAGACTGGTCACTGATCACCTCACTCACTTCCGTTGGGAGATGGTGATGCCTCAGAAGCTCATGAGGATTCTTCTGAAACACATTGGCATCTTCTATGTCTCAGAGCGAGGGAAGAGGTTTAGTGTGTTCTTGAATGAAGCATATGAAGGTGCGGAGCTGATTGAGAAATGCCCCTTGGTCCTATGGAGAGAAAAAGTCATGAAGCTTGTTGGTTATAGAGGGAGGAAGAAGAAGTTTGAGARACTCAGTGACATYTCWGATGTAGAAYGCGATATTGGCTTGATGCAGAGTGATTCTGAAGTAGAGGACTTGGACGTGCAGCTTGAGCAGCATGGTTCCGTGGATTATGAGGATCCTTTACTTGTGGACAATTCTGAGATGGATGTTGAAGAAATTGCCTGTGAATATCGAAATGTTAAGAATTCTTGAGGTTGAGAGAATGTGCAGGTGTAAACATCACACACTGATTTTTTCAAGTACTGTTTTTCCATTTTGATTGGCTGGTAAGTAATTCCACATGATCCAATTTTTTCAAGCACATTTATAGCTTGTGTCTTAAGTCAAATTTTCTGCTTTATTTTAGAAAAATAATTAGTGATAGTAGGTACAAATTTTTTAAGTTAGTTTGGCCTTTGATACCTTCTATACTTATTTAAGTATAAACATGTTAGGTTGCTAAGCTCTATTATTGTCCTTGTTTTTGTTTCTTTGATAGATGCTTAAATGAAGCCCATCTGAAGAAGGTGCAAGTGATAGAGAATATAGCTGGACAAATTAAACCTTGTTTCAGAACCTGCTGGAAACAATTTATAATCATGGCTAGTGAATGCTGTAGCATGGGTTAGACAAACACCTTGTGGTCCTACCTGAAAGGCCAAAAGTAAAGTGGTTCATGGTTGATTGGTGTGCTTCAATCAATGAGCAAATGATACTTTTTTCTGCAAAAGGAGATGGAACCTGTTTAAGCTGGAGTATTGATTATCACAATGCATTGATCCTGTCTTTATCAAACGATCCCTAATCCTTAGGCTTATCTGTTTAAAGCTCTCAACATTTTGACCTTGGGTAAAATTTATCCAGGTATGCAACATCCAATCATATATTGAAGCAATTTAGATAAGCGATTTGAGGGTTAGAGGGTATCATTCAGTCAATCGCATTTGAGGAGACAAGTTTTTTGATTACTCAATGGTATTTTCATTTTAATTTTGGTTCTTCAACTGCTGCCAAAGCTGTTACAATGCCAAAACTGCAATTCAGTGGCGGAGCTTGTAATTTAAACAAAAAGATGTAACATTTCTAATGCATTCAAGTTTATTACATGAATTTATAATTTGTAATGTCGTTATTCATTAATAAAATCTGTTATCAAAACCAATCTTGATAAACTAACTTTCTACTTCTTGAAATAAATATTAGTTCGGGGGTTTGAGTGTTTGATGGCTTTTCGATTCTGCTGAGAATGTCAAACTTACTAGCTCAGCTTCTGAAAATCATGTGAGTTCTTAAATTACACAAAATTGATTGCTTTTTGTTCAAACATTTCATGAAGAGGATCATACTTTTATTGATAATTAAACTTTAGAAATTTGTGATCATACTCGAACAATATGCACTTTGGTATGGATTAAGAAGTATCTTGTATAAAAGATTAGTCCTGAGACTAGGAACAAACACATGAAACTATTGACAGAAATTTTAGAAAGAACAAATTTCTGAAGTAAAAATGAAATGAATTCGGCCTCTCTAGAGCATTTGAAGCCAGAATACTTACCGTTTGCATTTTTGTTCAGGTCTGTTAAATATTAATTGTACATATAAGAAACTGCATATGTCACCTTAGGTAAWAAGTTACTGATATYTTAACTTGAATTTTAGCATTCTTCAATTTCGAGCATTACATTTTTCTAACATATCACCRAAGTTTTTKTCTTCTTTTTTTACAACCACWAATAATATCYTCGCTTWMWTATATATATATATATARKC
>QBTX01002051.1:0-26375 GCA_003063285.2 Arachis monticola
GTCCTTTTCAGTCTCTGAATCAGATTTTTGCTCAGGACCCTCAATTTCAGCCAGAAAATACCTGAAATCACAGAAAAACACACAAAATCATAGTAAAGTCCAGAAAAATGAATTTTAACTAAAAACTAATAAAAATATACTAAAAACTAACTAGATCATACTGAAAACATACTAAAAACAATGCCAAAAAGCGTATAAATTATCCGCTCATCATCTACCATCTCCAATGAGATCTTGGCATGCTGCACCTCTAGAATTCCTAGCCTTTTCATTACAAATAAAGGCATCAGATTGATGCTTGAGCCAAGGTCACATAGTCCCTTCTCAAAGGTGATGGTCCCTATAGTACAGGAAATCAGGAAGCTTTCAGGATCCAGCAGCTTTTGAGGGAGCTTCTTTTGGACCAAGGCACTGTGCTCCTTAGCCAGTACCACAGGCTCATCTTCCTCCTCCAATGCCTCTGTATGAAAAGAGTTGGCCTTTAGCTTCTTGAGGATTTCCAGGAATCGAGCAATTTGCTCTTTCTTGGACTCCTCATCTTCTTCAGAAGAGGTGTATTCTTCAAGTTCCTCTCCCAGCAAAGGGGCGTGCAGGGTGACATTATCAAGCTCCTTATGAGCTCTGATTTTCTTGAGCTCTTTAATAGTAGACTCCTCTTTGGGTTCGGTCAAAACCTCCACCATGAGGGCCTTGCACTCTTCCCTTGGATTTACCTTTGTATTGCTTGGAAGAGTGTTGGAAGGGATCTCTGGGATCCTCTTGCTCAGTTGACCAACCTCTATCTCTAAGTTCTGAATGAAAGACCTAGTTTCAGTCATGAAACTATGAGTGGTCTCGGAGAGGTTAGAGACTATAGTAGCAAGGTCAGAGAGGCTCTGTGCGGGGGTCTCTGTCTATTGCTAAAAGGGTTGGAATGGTCTATTGTTGAACTTGTTCTGGTTCATTCTACCAAGATTAGTATTGAAGCCTTGTTGAGGCTTCTGTTGATCTTTCTACCCAAAATTAGGGTGATTCCTCCATCCCTGATTGAAAGTATTCGAATAAGAATTATTATTGGAGTTTCTGGAGGAGTTTTTCATATAGTTCACCTCCTCCATTGTGGTCCAGGTGTTGTCACTAGCGTCTAATTCATACGCTATTTCTGGACAATAAGCATCTAAGCTCTGTGTTCCACTCTCAAGTATTGAGAGATCATATTGATTTGTTGAGATATGAGCTTATTTTGAGCCTAGATGGCGTCTAATATGTCCACGTCTAAGACACCTCTCTTCTGAGCTACCCCATTGTTCACAGTGTTCCTCTCAGAAGTGTACATATACTGGTTGTTGGCAACCATATCAATAAGCTCCTATGCCTCTTCAAGCGTCTTCTTGAAGTGGAGGGATCCACCTGCAGAGTGGTCTAATGACATATTGGATGCCTCAGATAGGCCGTCATAGAAGATGTCTAGCATGGTCCAATCTGAAATCATGCCAGGAGGACATCTCCTAATCAGTTGCTTGTATCTTTCCCAAGTTTCATAGAGGGATTCACCCTCTTCCTGTCTGAAGGTTTGTACTTCCACCCTGAGCTTGCTCAGCTTTTGAGGTGGAAAAAACTTGGTCAAAAATCCATTAACTACCTTCTCCCATGTATCTAGCCTTTCTTTAGGATGAGAATCCAACTATAGCCTTGCTTTGTCTCTTACAGCAAATGGAAAGAGCATGAGCTTGTAGACTTTTGGTGTTACTCCATTAGTCTTGACAGTGTCACATATCTGCAGGAAGTCAGATATGAATTTTTTTGGATCTTCCTGTGGAAATCCATGAAATTGGCAGTTCTGTTGTACTAGAATGACCAGTTGAGGTTTCAACTCAAAGTTGTTTGCACCAATGGCAGGAATGGAGATGCTGCACCCATAGAAATCAGAATTGGGTGCAGTGTAAGATCTTAGGACCTTTCTTGTGTCACCCTTATTATCTGGGTTAGCTGCCATTGTTGTATCTTCAGCTTCTTGTTCTAGAGCTCCAAATTCTTTATGGCTCTGCTAGCCTGAGCTTATTGCAGACGCCTTCTTAGAGTCCTTTTAGGTTCAGGATCCGGATCAAAGAGATGTTCTTTATCCCTACTCCTGTTCATAAACAAGAAGAAAGAAACCAAGAAGAGAAAGAGAAAGGAGTCTCTATGTCAGAGTATAGAGGTCCTTGTGAGAGCATTAGAAGAAGAGAAAAGAAAAGAAAGATGTCTCTTAATTTAAAATGAATTTCCAAAAATATAGAGGGGAAAGAAAAATAGAATATTTTCGAAAATAATAATGCTCTACATCCATGTAAAAAATGCATCCAAGTTATCCAAGTAATATTGGTTAGACGCGCTCCCCTCTTTCCCTCACTCGTTTGTCGTACACGCGCTACATATAACGTGTTGCAACCTAAAGGTTTGCTCAACGTAAACCTTCAGATGCAACATAAACCTCCTCCTCTTCTCTGCTTGCATTCTTCCTTATTGATCTGCATTGCCTTCGTCGTTCTTCTCTGGTTGCGTTCATCGATCTTCTCGTTTTCTTCTTTCGATTTGGTTACGTTGCATTTATCTTCTTCCTATTCTTCTTCAATATGTACTTTGGAATCAAAATAATGAATAACTCAACTTCAAATCAGTTAAATGAGAGCGATTTGGATTATTATTCTGAAAAGAATCAAACTGACGAAGTTTGGATTATTCAATTTTGAATCGAATTGAATGGAATTCAATTTCTAATTTGAATTGAATTGAATGGATGGTGTACTGAATTGAATAAAATTGAATTGATAATTTGTAAATTGTAGGCAGAGCTGTTTGAATTTGATTTTATATAATGGATTATGTTTCTTTCACTCGGTACTATACAGTTGTTTCACCATGAGTACTGCATTCGGTTCATTATGTAGAAAGCTATTCGAATTTGATTTTATATAATAGATTATGTTTCGTTCACTCAGTACTATACAATTATTTCACTATGAGTACGTGTTCGGTTCATTATGCAGAAAGTTGTTCGGATTTGATTTTATATAATGGATTATGTTTCGTTCACTCAGTACTATACAATTGTTTCACCATGAATACTATGTTCGGTTGATTATGCAAAAAGCTGTTTGAATTTGATTTTATATAATGGATTATGTTTCGTTCACTCAGTACTATACAATTGTTTCACCATGAGTACTGTGTTCAGTTCATTATGCAGAAAGCTATTCAAATTCGATTTTATATAATGGATTCTGTTTCGTTCACTCAGTACTATATAATTGTTTCACCATGAGTACGTGTTCGGTTTATTATGCAGAAACATGTTCGAATTTAAATTTATATAATGGATAATGTTCCATTCATTTAGTACTATACAATTATTTCACCATAATAACATGTTTAGTTTATTTTTATTCTGCACAATTCAAAACTCTTCCTCCTCACCTTCTACTGCTTCTTCACTAGAGAGAGAAGGAGGAAAAGACAAAAAAATATAGTATCAACAACAACAAAATAATGACGATGAGGAGAAAACACGTGAAGAAGAAGGAGCGCGAAAAAGAAGGAGGAGAAGGAGGAAGAGGAACGCGAAGAAGAAGGCGAAGAAGACGCTATGTGCGTAACAAGCATGAGAAGAAGAAGAAGAGGAAGAAGAAGAAGAAGAAGAAGAAGAAGAAGAAGAAGAAGAAGAAGAACTTGTTAGAATAACTTGTTAGAACCCGTGATGTACTCTCAAGCTATAGCTCAATACTATCCGAGTCAGGACTCGTAAAGAACACATGTAGAATAAGGGGTCATACTTTCGTTCTACCCCAGATTTATAAAGATGAAGAACGATAATACATCACAGAATAGAATCAAACATGTATTAAAGTAGAAAAGTAATTGTATTAATCCATAGAAATCTGCAGAGAGCTCCTAACCTTAACCTAGGAGGTTTACTTGCTCATACTGTACAAAAATAATGTGTATGGTTCAAATGTGGTGGCGAAGATCCTAAACAATGGTGATCTTCCCATATATATACTAATACTAAGCCTAAAAAGATATTAATAATAATTAGAAATTACAAGAATAAACTAAACTAGGCTAACGATGCGAAAATCCACTTTTGGGCCCACTTTGTAAGTGTTTGGGTTGAGCTTGGCGTCCAAATTGAAGGAGTGGGCGTTGGTAGATATGCTGCTTCCTTGCTCCCCTTGTGGCGTTGAACGCAAGAAATAGGGTAGTTTGGGCGTTCAACGGCCATTTTGGACCATCATTTTCAAAGAAAGGTTTAGACTATTATATATTGCTGAAAAGCTCTGGAAGTTAGCTTTCCAACGTCATTGAGAACGCATTTTTTGGACCTCTGTAGCTTCATAAATGCACGTTTAAATGCATGGAGGTCAGAATCTGACAGAATCTGCTATGCTTTCTTGCCTCTGAATCAGACTTTGCCAAAACTCGCCAAATTCATCCAAAATTTACCTAAAATCATAGGAAAAACACAAACGCTCAAAGTAGCATCCAAAAAGTGAATTTTGCAATAAAACCTACTAAAACATAATAAAACTTAACAAAATATACTGAAAACTGTAATACCCGGTCTAACCGAAATTAATTGAATAATAAGTTAAGTAGGAGTGAATATGGTTGGAAGATTTGGCAATTGGAATTTGATGATTTAAATATGATATTTGAATTCAGTGAATTTTTCCYAGTCGGAAGACATAYTTTTCTGCGTAAAAGCGCGCAGTAGAATTTTGACCGGCAGTACCGGCTGAGACCTGTCTGGTACTGCAGCTGAGAAAATTGATTATGAGTAAATAGGATTAAGAAATGAGAAATTATAATTAGGGGAGGTAGAAATATTTGAAGTGCGAGTTAGAGTGCTAATCTTAAAAGTTTTGGTCCAAAATTGGGCCAACYGACAAAAATAAGTGAACCGGGCCTAAGTGGGCCCAAGACCCAYCATATATAAACATTAGTTATGAGTATTTCAGCTCGTTTTACCCTAAAAAGAAGGGTTGGGGCGCTGAAATTGAGAAGAGAGAATAGAAGAGAAAAAACCTAACTCTCTTTGATCTTCAAACCACCATAACTTAAGCTACGGAGCTCCGATTGACGAGCCGTTTGCGGCTACACGTCGCTCTTCTCATCTTCTACAATTCTATTTAAGTTTTGTGGTGAGTAATCTACTGTCCTCTGCCCAGTTTTCATTTTTCTCTTCAAATTCGAATTTGGTTTGGGTTTTGAGGAAACCTTGTGATTTTGGTTGTTTAGAAGTGCTCTAGTATGAGTCATGGGTGATATTCATCACAAACTTTAGTGGGTAAAGGTAAGAAACCCTCCAACCCTTGTGAATTGTCATTTTTATGAGCCCTAGGTTGATGTATGTATGTGATATTGGTTATGTTAGTGTATTTGATGATCTTGGTGCATAATTGGGAGATTGGTGCTGCTTGAGGAGCTTTGGTGAGGTTTGGAACTAGGGTTGGTGGAGACTTCCAAAGAAGAGGCTCAATTGGTTTGGCTACAAGAGATACGGTTTAAGTTTCATTTAAGTACCGTGTGGTGTGATGAGAATTCCTAGGCTAGATGCCCCTAGGATTAAGTTTGGATTGTGTAAATGGTTGGTGCTAATATGCATAGTTGGTATGTAATGNGAAGTGGAGGGATCCACCTGCAGAGTGGTCTAATGACATATTGGATGCCTCAGATAGGCCGTCATAGAAGATGTCTAGCATGGTCCAATCTGAAATCATGCCAGGAGGACATCTCCTAATCAGTTGCTTGTATCTTTCCCAAGTTTCATAGAGGGATTCACCCTCTTCCTGTCTGAAGGTTTGTACTTCCACCCTGAGCTTGCTCAGCTTTTGAGGTGGAAAAAACTTGGTCAAAAATCCATTAACTACCTTCTCCCATGTATCTAGCCTTTCTTTAGGATGAGAATCCAACTATAGCCTTGCTTTGTCTCTTACAGCAAATGGAAAGAGCATGAGCTTGTAGACTTTTGGTGTTACTCCATTAGTCTTGACAGTGTCACATATCTGCAGGAAGTCAGATATGAATTTTTTGGATCTTCCTGTGGAAATCCATGAAATTGGCAGTTCTGTTGTACTAGAATGACCAGTTGAGGTTTCAACTCAAAGTTGTTTGCACCAATGGCAGGAATGGAGATGCTGCACCCATAGAAATCAGAATTGGGTGCAGTGTAAGATCTTAGGACCTTTCTTGTGTCACCCTTATTATCTGGGTTAGCTGCCATTGTTGTATCTTCAGCTTCTTGTTCTAGAGCTCCAAATTCTTTATGGCTCTGCTAGCCTGAGCTTATTGCAGACGCCTTCTTAGAGTCCTTTTAGGTTCAGGATCCGGATCAAAGAGATGTTCTTTATCCCTACTCCTGTTCATAAACAAGAAGAAAGAAACCAAGAAGAGAAAGAGAAAGGAGTCTCTATGTCAGAGTATAGAGGTCCTTGTGAGAGCATTAGAAGAAGAGAAAAGAAAAGAAAGATGTCTCTTAATTTAAAATGAATTTCCAAAAATATAGAGGGGAAAGAAAAATAGAATATTTTCGAAAATAATAATGCTCTACATCCATGTAAAAAATGCATCCAAGTTATCCAAGTAATATTGGTTAGACGCGCTCCCCTCTTTCCCTCACTCGTTTGTCGTACACGCGCTACATATAACGTGTTGCAACCTAAAGGTTTGCTCAACGTAAACCTTCAGATGCAACATAAACCTCCTCCTCTTCTCTGCTTGCATTCTTCCTTATTGATCTGCATTGCCTTCGTCGTTCTTCTCTGGTTGCGTTCATCGATCTTCTCGTTTTCTTCTTTCGATTTGGTTACGTTGCATTTATCTTCTTCCTATTCTTCTTCAATATGTACTTTGGAATCAAAATAATGAATAACTCAACTTCAAATCAGTTAAATGAGAGCGATTTGGATTATTATTCTGAAAAGAATCAAACTGACGAAGTTTGGATTATTCAATTTTGAATCGAATTGAATGGAATTCAATTTCTAATTTGAATTGAATTGAATGGATGGTGTACTGAATTGAATAAAATTGAATTGATAATTTGTAAATTGTAGGCAGAGCTGTTTGAATTTGATTTTATATAATGGATTATGTTTCTTTCACTCGGTACTATACAGTTGTTTCACCATGAGTACTGCATTCGGTTCATTATGTAGAAAGCTATTCGAATTTGATTTTATATAATAGATTATGTTTCGTTCACTCAGTACTATACAATTATTTCACTATGAGTACGTGTTCGGTTCATTATGCAGAAAGTTGTTCGGATTTGATTTTATATAATGGATTATGTTTCGTTCACTCAGTACTATACAATTGTTTCACCATGAGTACTGTGTTCAGTTCATTATGCAGAAAGCTATTCAAATTCGATTTTATATAATGGATTCTGTTTCGTTCACTCAGTACTATATAATTGTTTCACCATGAGTACGTGTTCGGTTTATTATGCAGAAACATGTTCGAATTTAAATTTATATAATGGATAATGTTCCATTCATTTAGTACTATACAATTATTTCACCATAATAACATGTTTAGTTTATTTTTATTCTGCACAATTCAAAACTCTTCCTCCTCACCTTCTACTGCTTCTTCACTAGAGAGAGAAGGAGGAAAAGACAAAAAAATATAGTATCAACAACAACAAAATAATGACGATGAGGAGAAAACACGTGAAGAAGAAGGAGCGCGAAAAAGAAGGAGGAGAAGGAGGAAGAGGAACGCGAAGAAGAAGGCGAAGAAGACGCTATGTGCGTAACAAGCATGAGAAGAAGAAGAAGAGGAAGAAGAAGAAGAAGAAGAAGAAGAAGAGAAGAAGAAGAACTTGTTAGAATAACTTGTTAGAACCCGTGATGTACTCTCAAGCTATAGCTCAATACTATCCGAGTCAGGACTCGTAAAGAACACATGTAGAATAAGGGGTCATACTTTCGTTCTACCCCAGATTTATAAAGATGAAGAACGATAATACATCACAGAATAGAATCAAACATGTATTAAAGTAGAAAAGTAATTGTATTAATCCATAGAAATCTGCAGAGAGCTCCTAACCTTAACCTAGGAGGTTTACTTGCTCATACTGTACAAAAATAATGTGTATGGTTCAAATGTGGTGGCGAAGATCCTAAACAATGGTGATCTTCCCATATATATACTAATACTAAGCCTAAAAAGATATTAATAATAATTAGAAATTACAAGAATAAACTAAACTAGGCTAACGATGCGAAAATCCACTTTTGGGCCCACTTTGTAAGTGTTTGGGTTGAGCTTGGCGTCCAAATTGAAGGAGTGGGCGTTGGTAGATATGCTGCTTCCTTGCTCCCCTTGTGGCGTTGAACGCAAGAAATAGGGTAGTTTGGGCGTTCAACGGCCATTTTGGACCATCATTTTCAAGAAAGGTTTAGACTATTATATATTGCTGAAAAGCTCTGGAAGTTAGCTTTCCAACGTCATTGAGAACGCATTTTTTGGACCTCTGTAGCTTCATAAATGCACGTTTAAATGCATGGAGGTCAGAATCTGACAGAATCTGCTATGCTTTCTTGCCTCTGAATCAGACTTTGCCAAAACTCGCCAAATTCATCCAAAATTTACCTAAAATCATAGGAAAAACACAAACGCTCAAAGTAGCATCCAAAAAGTGAATTTTGCAATAAAACCTACTAAAACATAATAAAACTTAACAAAATATACTGAAAACTGTAATACCCGGTCTAACCGAAATTAATTGAATAATAAGTTAAGTAGGAGTGAATATGGTTGGAAGATTTGGCAATTGGAATTTGATGATTTAAATATGATATTTGAATTCAGTGAATTTTTCCAAGTCGGAAGACATAATTTTCTGCGTAAAAGCGCGCAGTAGAATTTTGACCGGCAGTACCGGCTGAGACCTGTCTGGTACTGCAGCTGAGAAAATTGATTATGAGTAAATAGGATTAAGAAATGAGAAATTATAATTAGGGGAGGTAGAAATATTTGAAGTGCGAGTTAGAGTGCTAATCTTAAAAGTTTTGGTCCAAAATTGGGCCAACAGACAAAAATAAGTGAACCGGGCCTAAGTGGGCCCAAGACCCAGCATATATAAACATTAGTTATGAGTATTTCAGCTCGTTTTACCCTAAAAAGAAGGGTTGGGGCGCTGAAATTGAGAAGAGAGAATAGAAGAGAAAAAACCTAACTCTCTTTGATCTTCAAACCACCATAACTTAAGCTACGGAGCTCCGATTGACGAGCCGTTTGCGGCTACACGTCGCTCTTCTCATCTTCTACAATTCTATTTAAGTTTTGTGGTGAGTAATCTACTGTCCTCTGCCCAGTTTTCATTTTTCTCTTCAAATTCGAATTTGGTTTGGGTTTTGAGGAAACCTTGTGATTTTGGTTGTTTAGAAGTGCTCTAGTATGAGTCATGGGTGATATTCATCACAAACTTTAGTGGGTAAAGGTAAGAAACCCTCCAACCCTTGTGAATTGTCATTTTTATGAGCCCTAGGTTGATGTATGTATGTGATATTGGTTATGTTAGTGTATTTGATGATTTTGGTGCACAATTGGGAGATTGGTGTTGCTTGAGGAGCTTTGGTGAGGTTTGGAACTAGGGTTGGTGGAGACTTCCAAAGAAGAGGCTCAATTGGTTTGGCTACAAGAGGTACGGTTTAAGTTTCATTTAAGTACCGTGTGGTGTGATGAGAATTCCTAGGCTAGATGCCCCTAGGATTAAGTTTGGATTGTGTAAATGGTTGGTGCTAATATGCATAGTTGGTATGTAATGTGAATTAATGATTGGGTTGAGAATTGTGTGGCCTTGTATGCTTGGTGTATTGAAAATTTGATGTATTGGGTAATGAGTATTGATTTGTGGTTTATGCATTTAAATTGTGAAATTGGGCCGGAGGCCGTAAATTTTGGGCCGGAGGCCGGAAAGAGGTAAGAAGGTAAGTTGATGTGTGCATTGTATGATGACACAAGTGATTGGATGAATTTCAGATAATGAATATATGAATGATTGGGTTGGTTATTGAATAATGAGGTTTGAGGAGTTGAAGTGTGAAAATTGGTAATTTTGGGTGAAATTGTATAGATGAGGTATGTTTGATTTTGGTTGAGATATATTATGTGGTCATATATGTGAGTATGATTATTGATGCCTTGATGGTATGATAATGCATGAGAGATATGTATGTTGTGATATATGTTTGAGGAATGATTAAGGTTGATTTGTGGGTGAAACCACGTGATAGTGAGTATGATATTGATTATGTATAATGATGGTTGATTGGAAATAGTATTGTTGGAAATTGGGATGAGGAAGGATGTATGATATGTTGATATGTTTGTAATTTAGCATTTGTTTGAAATGGGTAAAAATGGTTATATGGCGGTTTTGTGAATCGTGGTAAAGTGTTAATGTATGAGTTGAGGAGACTTGATGTTGATTTTGGTATATTTTGATTGGTTTCAAAAAGGGTTGAAATTGGCATGTTTTGGTTGATTTTGAAAAGAGTTGAAAATGGCTTGTTTTAAAAATGGCACTTTGTGGTTTTGTATAAAAAATATGGTTTTTGGGCATACTTTGATGGGACATAACTTGGACTACGGATCTCTGTTTTGTGCCAAATCTATTTAGAAATGAAATTGGATCCGGGATGTCCATGCCGTTCGAAGAACGGGTGAAAAACGATTTAAAATGAGAAAGTTATGTCCGTTGGAAGATTGGGGGTTGAATCTGTGAATTCTGCAGCTTTTAACTTAGAAAATTTTTAGTAGAATGGCCCCTCGCGCGTAGGCGCACTTGGCGCGTATGCGCCGTTCTTTCAGAAAACGCCATCCACGCGTGTGCGTGGTGTGCGCGGGCGCGCCGATGTGCTGCACCCAATGCCCAGCCATTTTCCAAACGGTTGTGCCTGAACTGTGCATGTTTTGTGCCTGGGGCACGAGAGCACCCACGCGTTCGCGTGGTGGACGCATGCGCGTCGCTTGGGTATTTTTCAATCCACGCGTTAGCGTGCATGACGCATACACGCCGATGAGTTTTGTGGCCATCCACGCGTGCGCGTGGAGTACGCGTACGCATGGCCCTGTTTTCATGCCAAAGTTGATATTTGAGTTTTAAAAGCCAAATCTCATACCCCTTATATATTAAATCATTATGATATGCCTAGCAATGAGAAAGGAGCTAGGGGATGTGGTAACTTGCGAGTGAAGCAAGGGGAAAAGTTATGATCAATGATGATCAAAGATGATTATATGAGATATGGAGGATGACGGTGGAAGTACCGTGTATGCCATGAGCCGAAGGGCTATATTTATTGATAAATGGCTGGTTCTTGATAGAACCATGAGCCGGATGGCTGAGTTATTGCCGGGTTAAGGCAAAGCCATTACTGATTATAGCTGAGTATAAATGCATATATGATTAATGAATGAATGTGTTAAATGGATAATAATGGAAAATGTTGAAATGTGATGTGTAACCCCGGGTAGTAGGCAGTGGCGTTGTCCACTTGCTCCGGGTATGAGACGGAAAAGGATGTTTATGATAAATGAGTTTAATTATGGAATTTTGAATGAATGTAGCTCTGATACCTGGGTAGTAGTAAGGGTTGTGGTTCGTCCCACTTGCTCCAGGTTAATGTTTGAGATTTGATAACAATGAGGATTGATAATATGAATTAAGATTGAATGAATATATGTTTGAGATACCTGGGCAGTAGCAAGGGTTGTGGTTCGTCCCGCTTGCTCCGGGTTAATGCTTAAGATACCTGGGCAGTAGCAGGGGTTGTGGTTCGTCCCACTTGCTCCAGGTCAGAGATTGTGACGCCTGGGTAGTAGCGGCAGTAGTGGTGAATCCACTCGCTCCAGGTTGAGCTTTTAAACACCCGCCTGGGTAGTAGCCGCAGTAGTGGTTGTTCCACTGGCTCTAGGTTGAGCGGGTAGTAGCAAGGGGGTTGTAGCTCAAACCTACTTGCTCTGCAAGGGGTGTTTCTGTCCAATGGTTAGCTACCAGGACATGTCGGATTGGCTATATAACCGACAGATGATATCATCAGCCATGGGGCAGGCATACATCATTTGCATATATGTGAATTGTTTGGGTTTGCCTATTTGTTTTGGATTTCTACATCATATATGCTATGTTACCTGATTATGTGCTACTTGTTCTACTTGTACCTTATTTGTGTATTACTTGCCTGTATTGCTTGTGTTTGTACAACTGAGAGATCCCTCATGTTGGTGTCGGTGGATGTTGAGGGCTGTTCTTGATGAGATGAATTGATGATGCGATTGCATGATGATGATGATTTTTGAATGAGATAATTTGAAGCCCCCTGGGTAGACGCAGTGATGTGATTTCACTAGCTCCAGGCGAGGGTATGATGTATTGATATAGAGTTGCTGAGGCAGAACAATTGGTGATGGTTTTGCTTATGATTCTGAGTCTGATTCGTGGAAGAATCAGCGAGTTGGGAAACATGTGTAACATGAACTAGATTTAGTATCCCCTTACGACAGATGCCTATTTATGGATTAGTGAGAATCTAGGCTGGATACTTGGTGAAAAGGAGTTTAGGATGCTTAGTGAGTTTTTATTGCAGTGCATTGTATTTATTTGGCACTTTTACCGTACTGGGAACCCATGGGCCCGGGTTCTCATTCTGTATATATCTCTTGTTTTTCAGATACAGGTCCAGGTGCTCAGAAGTGAGCTGTGGTTCGTCTGAGAGACGGCGAAGATCTTTATTTTCTCTACTTTGTGCTTTGCTTAGAATCTCTCCACCTTTGTTTTGAAAAGATTATATTATGTATTGAACTCTTTTGGAACTTGCCTATAGAGGCTCTTATGTTTCCTTTGAGAGAGATTAGGATATACTGTTGTCAACTACTTTCATACTGTACCCTAGCCGGCCTAAACTTCGCGGGTCGCGACTAGTGGCTATTTACTTATGCTATAAATAACTATCTGTTATCTATCTCTTAATCTCCTTTATGCCTTGTCCGTATATCACTTTCGGCTTCACGTTTTAACTTTTCGTTGTCGAAACGTGAGTGATACATCTTCGTGATTTTATTTCTACTCTTTTCAGGCTTCTCGATTAATACTCCTTTCGAAATTACCTATATTTATATATAAAAAAATCCACCTGAGAGTCGTACCACCGTAATATCATTGACTTATGACTCGAGCATAAGAATTTGAATATTAGGGTGTTACAAAAACACTAAGAAAATAATGCCAAAAAGAGTATAAAATATCCGCTCATCACAAGGGCATCTAGTCCTATTGAAATCATTCATTAATACCAAACAATTAATCTATGGTCAATGAAACTAAATCAGAAACATACCTAATTCAAAATGCACAAGAAACTACAATACCTTAACGAGATTTTCTTTCTTGAGGCACATACACCACTCTGTCCTTGCCGAGAACATAAAGTCCACCACCAGTGGACTTCTCCAGTTCCATGGTCTCTATGGTATTGTCAATGTCAAAATGCAGACAGAGATAATAGTGCATAATATAACAGAGAAATAGGGTTTATCGGCAAAGTAATAGTGGCAGGAGTCTCAAAACCAGAACGGCAAGGATCAACTTTTTCGGTGAGTGCCGAGCGACAGAGGAGTCAGGGCGAGCGCCGGTGATGTTCTTCGAGTTCGTTCGGAGAGGTTAGGGGTTTCAATAGTGTGGTTCTTTGACGTGCGTTTGGAGGTTAGGGGTTTTTAATTTGCCACCAGAATCTCAATCTCTAAGGTGAAATGGAACCCTAAACTTAGAAGATTAGCAAGCAAACAAAAATATAAAAAACACAAAAGATTAATTTCAAATCAAAGTATCAAAAAAAGAACCTGCAGATGGAGGAGTAGTCAGCTGCGAAGCAGGAGCTATCAGCGACGAGGCAGGTGCAGTCAGCGGCGAGAAAATAGAAGGCGGGACGACGAAGCTGTGTTCCAGATAAGTGGCAACATGGACTTGATGAGGTGACATGGAGGCAGAGCAGAGTAGTAGACTGGCGCCTACAACTCATTGGCGAGCTGGTGGTGACGAGGTTGCTAGAGGGTGAGGCATGAAAGGGTCACAATGGCACATAAGGGTTTAGGGGTTCTTTGAAGGAGAAAGTGTTTCGAAGATATGCCTTTGGAAAGTGTGTGCAGTTGTAACTCTCATATGAACGAAACCTTTTTTTTGGAACCTTGTGGCCCGCTTTTAAAGCGTGCCGAAAGAGATACAGGAAATGGACACGCTTCTAGAACGTCACTATACCAAAACCATGTCGCCATGCTTTAAAAGTGTGCAACGCTTTTGAAGCCATCTGGAACGAATCATGAGCGATCGCCTTTTGCAAACTTTTTAGACGAAATGAATAATACTTTTTTGAATGTAATGGCATCCTTCGGAGAGTATTGCGGAGTTAGCTGTCCAGGGGTTCTATCGTTGTCGTAGTGGTAAATAGATAAATGTTGATATCATAGATTATCAAAACTGCGAAAAAAATAACAATGACAAAAAAAAAAGAAGAGTTATTATTTGTTGGTGGCGATGAAAAGAGTTGGAGATTGGATGAGGAAGAATTAGAGTTAAGGATTGGTTAGGTTAAAAAGGAGTAGTTTGAAAATTTTGGATAATATTTTAAGATTTGGGTAGTTTTGTCAAGTAAAACATATCTTTCAAAATTATAAATTTGTTTTAGTTCTTTCATGTTCATATTTATTAGTATCATAATCTTTTATATATAGTCAATGTTAGTACTTTATTCATTTTTTTTTAAATTCAGTTTACCAAGCCACCACATAAATTGTAAATGGTGGTCAATGAAAGTACCGTTGTAAGAAAAATAGTATAGAATCGAAAAGAATTAATAAGACCAGAAAAAAATAGGAAAGAATTAATTAAATTAATGAGAAATAGAAAAGAAATAATTTCATGAGAATAGAATTCTAAAAAGAGAAATATATCAATTATTAATTTTTTTATGATTAATTATATTATTACCATCTCTATTTATAGTAAATTCTATTACAAATAAAAAATATTTAGTTGGGCTCATTTTTACTCGTTAGATATAAGTTGCCTTGTTCACTCCATCTCTTGAGTTCCTTCTCCCCAAATTGTTTTATTCTTTTGGTAGTCTCAAACAACCAATTCTCAAATGATGTTGCTTTTTCCCGCAGTTTGAGTACATTGCACTTGTGTTCCAAACCACGCTCTAGTGCACAGGCATAGAAACAATGCATGTTCTATAATCTCTTCCTCTTGTGAGCATATTTGGCACACTAAGTTTTGATTAATCCTTTTCTCGAATATTTTTATTTTATGTAAATGGACTAACACCCAAGAAAACCTAAATACAAACTAAACTAATGTTGGGATAATTCATCCCCAAATTTTTTTTTTTGGTTTACCCAAACGGTATCTCCCAACTCGACAGGTTAAGAACTAATCCGTCGCGGATCTGAGCTCCATTTAAGGGTCTGTCGCTGGCCAATGGATTGCTGCATGCACAAGGCGGGGTTCGAACTCCCGACACTTGTTTAAGCGGACGAGTGAGCTGACCACTCGACCAACCCAAGTTGGTTTCATTCCCCAAATCTTTAATGGAAAGCTTTTGAACTAAAAAGCATGATACAGTCCGTTACATAGTTTTGCATGTCCGTTGGTTTTGCCGTCCGTTCTTATCTAATTTATTGGATCAGCCCACTATGCGAACATGAGCAAGCCCACGCCATGTTTGTTAATACGGTAGAGTTGAGACCAAAAAGAAAAGGAACGAACACAAAAAAACTAAAAACAAGTATTCTACATAGCCAAATATAATATTAACAATAATAATAATTCTAGAAAAAAATTTAAGCGATGAAAAAGTTGTACCATGTTAATTTTGTTCACGAATTATTTGTGACATTAATTATTTAACTAGTCAGAGTTGATTATTAATTTATTGTGCAGTAGAATGACATTTTTTTACACTAAACATAAAGAGACTTGAATTCACGACCTAAAAAAAAAAAAAAAAAAAAATTATGTCATTTGAGCTATAACTCATTGGAATTTTATGTTTTGTTTTTTTATATACAAAGGTTAGAGACGAATTTATGTTTTTAATTGATAAAAAAATATTTGTCTAGATGATAAAAGATTGAGACATTTTTTTTTTCTAAAATGATTAAGATGTCCTAAGGCCTTGCGTTGACTCTAGTGAGGTTACCATTATGGAACTCGCCACAACTATAATTTTATCCAAAGGTAAACTACAATCGATTTGCAATGAGGGAAGAATATGGTATAGTTTTATTTTTGGTTCATGATTAATTAGTTAGTGGGGAATATAATGACTTGTTTATTTAGTTAATTTTGACATTTGTCCCAAAATTTAAATGACTATTGGATTCTTAGTACGTAATTAACAGAAAATAGACCTCTTTCGCTTAAGAAGAGAATAGGTACTTAATTCATGTTGTTGTTATATTAAAAAATATAAAACAATAAAAGAAGAGTTGTTAATTCACGTTGTTCAAACTTGTCAAATAGGAGATATTTATCAATATTTTCAGAAGTACAATGACGTGGGTGTGAGTAGGATGAAGTAGCGCAAACCACACGCTGATCAATCCATTTATATTCTGCATCTGTTCTTTATTCTCTCTGTATATATATTTAGCGATTTATTAAATTGGTAAAAGAAAACGAAAATAAAGAAAATATGAGAATATGAATATTACTTGAATTCTTGCCATTCCAACAAAGGTGTGGTTGATTCATGTATATGCACTGACAGAAGCACGTGGGGGAAACATTCCCATGAGTCAGCAATGAGTAAGGGAAGCATATATAGCTAACAAGAGAAATGATAATATACCTTATAAGTCATTTAAATTTATATTCTAATTAATATATACAAAATTAAAATATTATTTTAATCTTAATATTTGAGTTAAATTTTAATTTAATTTTAAATATTTTAAATGTCTTATCTTTTAATTTTAAATAGATTAATTATTATATTATAATTAAATTTGACACAAATAATTAATAAAATGAATGATATAAACATTAATAATAAAAAAAAGATAAGTAAATGATTTTGACCAGCCAACTTTAAACAACTGTAATTAATAATCATTAATTTTATATTTTTTAAAAAATAAAATTAATAATATTACTGATTAAATCATATTTTTTTATATATTAGAGAACATAACTAAAACTTTTTTGTAACGAATTTGAATTCTCTAAATTTTAGATTTTCACTTTAGAGGATAAGTGTGATATCTCATCCTTAAATATTTTTTCTCTCATGTTTTTTCTTGATCCCACTTATAAAATAAATGATAAAAGATCACACTTTACTATCTAAAGTGAAATCCAAAATTTAGTGGATCCAAATCCTTTTGTAACACTTCTCCTTTATTTTCTTTCGATATAAAATTCCAAACTATAACAATCAATCATTAATGCTATGAAATCAAAGGAAAAATTTTAATTGAAAGTTATTGATGAATCGATTTTATTTACATTCTAGAATCAAATGCTATTAGTTATTCAATATGCGAATTATTTATGTCAAATTTAATGATGAGACAAGTTATTCAATATGCGAATTATTTATGTCAAATTTAATGATGAGACAACATTAAACCTGTTTGAATTTTTTTTAAGATTAAAATATGACATTTAAAAGTTTTTGAGATTGAAATAGGACATTTAAAACATTAATGATCAAATTAAAATTCAGCCCAAACGTTTAAGAACTAAAATAATATTTTACTCTATACATAAATGAGACTATCAAAATGATAAAAATATAAAATAAATGTAAAAATTTAATTTAATTTTTGTCTATTTACACAAAAAATAATACAATTGTTAACCAAAAAAGGAAAAAAAGTAGACAATACAATTCATGACATTATTATTATTTTGAGATAATGAAAACTCTCGGTCAAAATCCATTAAATATTAATAGAAATCAATTATTTGACAGTTTTATTTATAATACGTGAGTTTTAAAATTCTCAACAAAAATTTATCTTTTAAAAAAAATTAATTATCAACACTTTTTTTATTCTCATCATTATAACCTCTATTTCTATTATTTCTAGTGTTTTCATATTTTATTCTCATTATTATCTTTTCTTTTATTATCAACACAAACACCAATACCAACACCAACATCACATAAATTATTTTTTATATTAAAAAAAATTTATGTATTTGCCCAATATTAATAATTGGAGTGTTTTGCAGGTTTGTGGGTAATAGCACAATATGCTGAAAGCCTGTTAGCACAGCGTCGTCAATAATTCGTCGAAGTGTGGAATATGTGTCATTATTGGAACAACTAACACACGGGAACGTGTTTCACTGATTCTTTGCAGCTTTATTTTTCAGAAATTCGTTGCACGTTTTCAAAAAACTCCAGCACAGGAAAAGCATGTTGAAAGTGTGTCTGCATGTAGGGGATAGCTCCTTTCTTCAAGAACAAGCGACACAGGGTGACAATCTCTATAAATTGAGCTCAACCCCCCTTTGTTGCATGCATAGAGTGAAGATAGAAGAGAAAATTTTTCAGAGCAAAGATGTTCGGTAGTAAAAAAGAAGAGAGTTAGTAGTTTGTTGAAAAAAATGAGTGATTATACATAAAAAAAATTATAAGTTTGTATGTATCAAAAATAGTACGTGATTATGCGCACGGTAGTCAGAGAACATATTATCAATTATTTTAATTTTACTTATTTTTTGTATTTAAATTTTTTAATTTTAATTAATATGATGATATAACATTGTTATTTTAGTATTATTATTTTTACTTGTATTTAGCATTATTATGTTATTTAAATTTGTAATTATTAAATTAATAAATAATATAAATATTAAACTATTTTGGATAATATTTTTATTTTTATTATAATATTATTTTATTTTATATTTGTAATTAATAAATAAAAAAAATAAAAATATGAATATATAATTTTTTTGAAATTTTTGTTATAATATTATTATTGAGTTAATAGTCAAATTTGACCTTGAAAGATCATCCATTCTTTAAATTGGTTCTCAAAAGATTTTTTTAGTCATATTAATCCTTAAAAGATAAAATTTAAGTCAAATTGGTCATTCCATTAGTTAGATGATAACGGCATGATGACATGTCACGTTAAGTGCCACGTGACATGATGATGTGGTAGATTAATGTCACATGTCACAAGATGATTGGTTGACGTGTAAAAAAGTTATTTATAATCAAAATAGTCTCTGAAAGTTTAGACGTATTCATCCTTAAAAGTTTAAAAATTAATCAAATTAGTCCTTATATAAATTTCTTTTATTTTTTCTCATATATTAAATTTGAAGTATTTTTTATAGCACTAATTTTAATATTATTTTTTAGACCTTAATAAATGAAATTTTCTTTACATAAAATAATAAAAATAATTAAATTATTATAAAATTATTTTGTCATTTATATTTTTAAATTTTATATTTTTAAATTGTAATTTTTTATAATGACATTTTTTTATTTAAACGAGTTTATCAAATTATTGTTGATTATATATTTAAAAATTTAATATTTAAATTTATAGTTTTTTTAAAATAACTACTATATTTATTTAGTAAAATTTAAAATATAAAATTTAAAATATAAATAACAAAATAACTTTATAATAATTTAAATATTAAAAATCTAATTTTTTTAATATTTTAAAATAACTACTATATTTATTTAGTGAAATATAAAAGATTAAAATATTTAAAATAACTACTATATTTATTTAGTAAAATTTAAAATATTAAAAATCTAATTTTTTTAATATTTTAAAATAACTACTATATTTATTTAGTGAGATATAAAATATTAGAACATTTAAAATAACTACTATATTTATTTAGTGAAATCCAAAAAATATAGTAGTTATTTTAAATATTTTAATCTTTTAATCTCACTATATAAATATAGTAGTTATTTCAAAAAAATATATTAAAATATTAAGATTCAACAAGTGATCCCACAAATCGGTTTTCAATTATTGAGTTCTACCATATATATTATATAATAATAAAATTATAATTTTAAAAAATTAAAAGATTTAACTTTTAAAATAAATATTATATTATATATTAAATTTTTAAATATTTAATCAACAATAATTTGATAAATTCGTTTAAGTAAAAAAATTTTGCTATAAAAAAATTATAATTTAAAATATAAAATTTAAAATATAAATAACAAAATAACTTTATAATAATTTAAATTATTTTTATTATTTTATGCAAAGAAAATTTTATTTATTAAGAAAATATAAATATTAGTACTATAAAAAATACTTCAAATTTAATATTACGAAGAAAAAATAAAAGAAATTTATATAAGGATCGGACTAATTTGATTAATTTTTAAAGTTTTAACGATGAAAATGACTTATGTCTAAACTTTTAGGGACTATTTTTATTATAACTAATTTTTTATATGTCAAGTGATACGTGGCATTAACCTGCCACGTGTACTTAACGTGACTTGTCGTTAGCCGTTATCATCTAACTAACGAGAGGACCAATTTGACTTACGTTTTATCTTTTAAGGACTAATATGACTAAAAAAATCTTTTGAGGACTAATTTGCAGAATGGGTAATCTTTAAGGGATGAATTTGACTATTAACTCTATTATTATTTTGCTATAGAATTAATAAATAATTTAAATATTACTAAATAAAGAAATATTATTATTTTTTGAATTTCTGTTGTATTTTAATTTTCTATTGTCCTAATATGTTTTATTTTAATTTATATTTAGTTAACTTAATGTGTAATAAAATATTAATAAATATTTGATATTTACAAAAATAAATATATAATATAAATATCAAAAAAATAATTTTCTTTAGTTATTTGTTATAATAATTATTCGAGGATAATAATATTATTATATTTTATTTTATCTTTATTAAAAGTAATAAATATTATAAATATTAATAAATAAAGTTTTTAGTTTAATTTTTTTTGTATTTAAATTAGTAAATAAATAGTATAATATAATATTATTTATTTATTTAAAGTAATATAATAAATAATTATTTGTTTTAATCTTCGTTCATTTAAACTAATAAGTATATTTGATAAATAAATATATTTTTGTTGTATCAGCCTAACAAAAATCTTATGGTCTGTAAACTTGATCCACTAGAGACGTGGAATCCGATGATAGATGATTTCTTACGAGCAATAAAATTCTACCACGCTTTGAGAATTGGGGTGATAAGAGAACACCCCCCTTACTATCTGCTCTCGTGGAAAGGTAGAGACTAGAGACTCACACTTTTGTATTATCTGTAGGTGAGGTTATCGTTACATTGGAAGACGTGGCTCAACTGTCACAACGATCCCAGCCAGCACATTCAGTCTATCCTACAGAATCACCTATACTCAGACTTCCCATCGATCCCATCACAGATTCTCGTTGATGGGGATGATCATAAACAGCAATGGGTTGACACTGGTGTGGGTGGCTTTCAATATTGGACCACTGCTGATTCACCGCATGAGTCGGCTTAACCACGTCTGGCTTCGGTTGATATGGCCTCTGGTCGATCGGGGGTCTACTTCTGATCGCACTTCAGAGCGGGCATCGTGTGATTTCCAACAGAGTGGTTTCATTGTTTCGCATATGATATTCGATACATCTCGTCTCAATCTACCACCTACTAGGTCGAGCACTCTTGAGTTGAACGTGAATGAGTAGGGGTTTGTTGAGGAGTACAACCCTGGTGCATATGCTCCGGCAGAGGCAGGTGGGTCGGCCACCCCGGACATCGGTGATTCAGTTCAGGATCATCCATATAACCTACGGTCGGAAAGAAATTCACCTAATAGATTTACTTCGTTGCGATTCGGTCAGGGCTTAATGAGCAAGGGAATGAATTGGATGCTTGGAAAGAAGTAAGCAGGGGTTTAGTAATTAAGTTATGTTATTTATCGTTACAGATTTAAGTTAATGTAAATTTTAGTTAATCTTTTCTAAGCTTATTGTATCAAATTTTAAATTATCGTTTCAGATTTAAGTTAATGTAATATTTAGTTAATCTTTTCTAAGTTTATTGTGTCAAAATTTAAATTATCATCTCAGAAACTCTCAACTATAATAACTCACAAAAATTAATATATACCTTAATAATACAAACACGATGACCAATAAAGACATTGATTGATTAACTTAAAAATACATACACAACGA
The DNA here is from genome assembly GCA_003063285.2 of Arachis monticola. Taxonomy (NCBI): domain Eukaryota; kingdom Viridiplantae; phylum Streptophyta; class Magnoliopsida; order Fabales; family Fabaceae; genus Arachis; species Arachis monticola. The sequence continues at coordinate 22,253 of QBTX01002051.1, forward strand.
CCAACAAAGACACTAATTGATAAAATTAACTTAAAAATACGAACACAACAACCAACAAAGATCTAAGGACGGCCACTATCACCAACTCCACTTGGTCCAGCATGTTGAGGACATCGACTATGACTATGACCTTGTCTACCACAGAGACAGTATATTCGAAGACCATACATTTGTCGTGAATCCATTTCATTCAGGTAGCGGGTCAATTTGGGACGACCTTTTGACATTCGCCTCAAGGTGAGATAAGCGACCAATGTCAGTCCTGAATAAGAACGACATGTCTGCAGATCGCCTAATGGTACGAAATCAATGTTATAGACCTTGCGAATATCTGTCATCATGTACACATCATTCACATACACCTGCCAATTGAGGCGCTGGTTAGCACAGCAACCAATAATGTGGTGACATGGTAGTCGTTCCACCTGAAAGTGCCCATAGTCAACCGTCCGCCGCGCAAGATCAACTGATGACGCCTTTTCATTAGGCATTTCGCACACCTCAAACAACTCATTTCGTCTATCAAACTGATGGACAACTATATTTTCCAGCATGTTGCACATTTGCTTCTATCCGTTGAGTGGCAAATAAAGAGTAAGTAAATCTAGCAAGCTTGCGATCATGTTCCTCAGCATTCTTCCGCGTAAATAGCTCATTTAACCAATAATATGTTGCTCGAACGAGTGCTAACATAGGAAAATTTCGAGCATCATTCAACACTGAATTAATGCACTCGATAAGGTTTGTCGTCATGTGGCCCTATCGATGTCCCTTTTCAAATGCCAATACCCAGTTCCTAAGATGGCATCACAACACCGGGCATATGCCCGATCGATATCCCTTGTCATATACCAATACCCATTTTAAGTTGTTTCATCGCATATTTTTCTTATCGGGCACTCCTTCCTACCCTCATTGGGAGGTTTTAACGAGGCCCAAACTTTAAATAAAATTCATTTTCTTTCAAAATATTACCCCATCCAACAACACGAATTAAACACAGCTACCTCGAGGACCGATCACCCCCCGAGGCTAGACAACATCGATATCCACAAGTAAGCAAGTATCAAACACGGCCCACCAACAGGCCAACTATACGCACAAACAGCCCACCAAAAGGCCACAAATGCATTCTTGAAACTGAGAAAACAGCATAAATGGCTTCAAAATAAAAAGCAAAGTAAACAGTAGCAGCCGAACAAACGGCTTACAAACTAAACAACGAAGTGTTATGCCCGAAAATGGCTTACAAACTTAGAAAAATTACAAGAAAGTTCATTCCAAATCCACAATTTGGCTATCCTTGTCGGTCTTGAACGCTTCCATCATGGACACGTCTACACCGGGAGCAAGGACCAGGGCTTGAGATCGCATAGTCTCCTTAGCGGCCAAAATCGCGCCCTTCACATCCTTCAGCAGCTCCCCCTTCTCCTTCTTCTGCTTCGCCACCTTGGCTCTCAGAGCCTCCACCTTGGATAGCAGCATTGGCGGCCTTGGACTCAGCGTCGGAGGAACGCTTACGCTCATCTGCAAGCTGAGATAGGAGAGAAGTTGGCACCTCAGAAAGGCGGAGGAGCTCGGTGTCAGCATCCTCGGCATTTTTCGCTGCCTTTAGGCGAGCCGTTTCTGCTGCCTCCAATTCCTCTTTCAGCTTCCCGACATCTGCCTGAGATTGACGAAGCTTACCATCCACGAGACCCACCTGAGCCAGCACCGTCTCCGCCTTGCGGACGATGATGGTGGTACGGAGTAGGGCCCAGTACGCCGACCTCACTTGACTGGTGACGTCACAGTCATGGAAGTACTCCTCAGTTCCTGGGAGGAGGTGCTGGTCACTGAAAGCTAGAGCATCAGAACTCTGATCCATCACGGATAGCAGCGACCCTTCCTCCTCCACGTTCTCACCACTGCTACCTTTCGCTGCCCTCCTCCGCTTCCTATCCGCCTCGGTGGCCAAGACCACGACCACCTCCTCCTTAAACCCAGCGGCAACTGGTCCAAGCAAAACATGACCCGTGCCTCCAGCCGAGACCATCTCTTGAGAGACAGTTCAGGAGTCCACCTGAGGGTTGGGATTGAAGAGTCGAAAGGGGAAGTTTGTCCGCCTGTTTCCTGGGCTATGGCAGCCTTAAACTTCACCAATTGAGCCAACACGCCGGCCATCTGGATTGAAAAAGAAAAAGCAAACAAAGCGTAAGTCTCAAACCCGAGAAGAAGGGATATATCAGAAGAAACATAAAACACACACCAATATAAGTCTGGCACGTCTCCAAATCACCCATGACGTCTTAGGGATTCAAAGGCCGCTCCCCAAATATTGACCACAAGACATCGGCGATGTCTTTATTATCGACAAAGAGTATCTCGTAAGTAACACACGTCAAGTACAACGCACCAGCATCGAGGTTCCAGTACGTCGCAAACCACCGCTCCCCCTCGAGGGTCAACCAAAAGGGATGGCTCCCTCAAGCAGGGCGCACCTTAAAGTACTACCTTTTGAAACCGTGAAAAGAGTCCTCAAAAAAACCAAAATACGTCGGTTAGGCTAAGCTCTAAATGACACAAACCCCTTCTTATGTTTCTCCTCCTTGGTCGGATGGATACACAAAAAGTAAAATAGGAAGACCTCCACCTGCACCGGAAGCTCCAAGTACTCGCAAACCAACTTTAAGGTCCGAATGGATGCCTAACTATTAGGGTGCAACTGGGACGACGCCACGGAACACCGGTTAAGTAGCGCCTGGACGAATTCCAAAAATCGGAGTCACACCCCCAGCCGCTTGAACATGGATTCCTACACCCACATCCAGTCGGCAAATCGGGGGGGGAGTCGGGGTTTATGTCGCAAGCCCTCTCGTTGGCCCCCAAGAGCACAAGCTCATACTGACGCTCTGCATCACCGCCCCTGCTGATCACCCCTCGTCGCGGAGCCACTAAAGGTCTGCCTCCATCACCCGAGACGGCGTTCTCCATACATCAAAGGTCACCCAGTAATACGTATGGGAAACGCCACTGGCCGGGACCACGGGAGCCCCAACACCCTCACTCCTTTGCCGGGCCATACCTAGAAAAGAGAGGGGCACCACTATCAACCTACCAAACCAAACAGAGAGAAAATCACACAAACACTGTGCCCATTGATGAGCAGATATTTTATACGCTTTTTGGGGGTAATTTCATGTAGATTTTAGCATGTTTCAGTTAGTTTTTAGTAGAATATTATTAGTTTTTAGGCAAAAATCATATTTCTGGACTTTACTATGAGTTTGTGTGTTTTTCTGTGATTTCAGGTATTTTCTGGCTGAAATTGAGGGAGCTGAGCAAAAATCTGACTTAGGCTGAAAAAGGACTGCTGATGCTGTTGGATCCTGACCTCCCTGCACTCAAAATGGATTTTCTGGAGCTATAGGAGTCCAATTGGCGCGCTCTCAATGGCGTTGGAAAGTAGACATCCAGGGCTTTCCAGCAATATATAATAGTCCATACTTTGAGCGAGGATAGACGACGTAACTTGGCGTTAAACGCCAAGTTCATGCTGCTGTCTGGAGTTAAACGCCAGAAAAACGTCATTATCCGGAGTTGAACGCCCAAAACACGTCATAACCTGAAGTTTGACGCCAAGAAAGGCCTTTGCACGTGGAAAGCTTTAGTCTCAGCCCCAGCACACACCAAGTGGGCCCCAGAAGTGGATTTCTGCACCAATTATCTTAGTTTATTCATTTTCTGTAAACCTAGGTTACTAGTTTACTATTTAAACAACTTTTACAGACATTTCTTGTACCTCATGACATTTTCAGATCTGAATTACATACTTTGTAACGGCATGAGTCTCTAAACTCCATTGTTGGGGGTGAGGAGCTCTGCAGCGTCTCGATGATTTAATACAATTCCTTTGTTTTCCATTCAAACACGCTTGTTCTTTATCTAAGATGTTTATTCGCCTTAACTGTGAAGGAGGTGATGATCCGTGACACTCATCACCTTCCTCAACCATGAACGTGTGCCTGACAACCACCTCCGTTCTACATAAGATTGAATAAATATCTCTTAGATTCCCCAACAGAATCTTCGTGGTATAAGCCGGATTGATGGCAGCATTCATGAGAACCCGGAAAGTCTAAAA
>QBTX01002053.1:0-26324 GCA_003063285.2 Arachis monticola
TGACAACGGTGACACCCTACATAGAGCTTGCCATGGAAGGAGCCTTGCGTGTGTTGAAGGATTTCAAGGAAGAGTTGAAGTCAGAGGACAAAGCACCTCCAAAACTCCAACATATTCCCCATTACTGCACAACAAGTAACGCTATTATTCTCTATTATTTTAACTTACAATTTTAAATACTTTGACTTCTTACAACTAAATCCAAATAACTTTATTGGCCTCCTGACTAAGATTAATAAAATAAACATTGATTGCTTCAAACCAATAATCTCTGTGGGATCGACCCTTACTCACGTAAGGTATTACTTGGACGACCCAGTGCACTTGCTGGTTAGTTGTGCGAATCACAAATTCGTGCACCAACTGTTCATTTCCACTTAAGTCCAAGATGGCAAAAGGGAGATGATGTTGATTGGAGATAGAAATATTATATTTATTATTAAAAAAAAAATTTGAAAACCGAAAATAAGAGAAGATAAAATAAAATAAAATAAAATAAATGAAATATTTTGGGTGAGGATTTTCAAAAAATAAAGAGAGAGAAAGTGGTTGGAAAGTTTTGAAAAAGATATGATTTTAAAATTTTGACCAAGTCAACACAAGGGATTCGAAATTTTATGAGGACTTAAAGGAAAAGATATTTTTATTTTTGAATTTAATGTGAGGAGAGAAAAACAACAAAGTGACACCAAACTTGAAAGTTTTAGATTAAAACAATAGAAACGTCAAGATGAACACCAAGAACACTTTTTGAACATCTTTAAGAGAATAAGAACACAAAGGACACTAAACTTAAAAATTTTTATACTTGGAACACTAATAATTCGAAAATGTATAAGATAATAAGCAACAAAAGACACCAAACTTAGAATTTTTAGAAAACCAAACACAATTTTTTTTTCGAAAATTAAAAGGAAAAACACAAAGAGGACACCAAACTTAAAACATGAAACTAAACTCAAACCAAAGACTCAAATTTAGTGACTCTAAACCAACAAAAAAAAATTATTCCTAATCTAAGCAACAAGATTAACCGTCAGTTGTCCAAACTCGAACAATCCCTGGCAACGGCGCCAAAAACTTGGTGCACAGAATTATGACCACACAACTCCGATACAACTAACCAACAAGTGCACTGGGTCATCCAAGTAATACCTTACGTGAGTAAGGGTCGATCCCACGGAGATTTCCGGCTTGAAGCAAGCTATGGTTATCTTGTAACTCTTAGTCAGGAGATCAATGATAAAAATGATTTTTGTTTATGAAGAATAAATAACATGAAATAAAAAGTACTTGTGATTCAGTAATGAGGAACATGTTGAGGTTTTGGAGATGCTCTGTCTTCTGAATCTCTGCTTTCCTACTGTTGTCTTCTTCACGCACGCAAGGCTCCTTCCATGGCAAGCTGTATGTTGGTGGATCACCGTTGTCAATGGCTACCATCCGTCCTCTCAGTGAAAATGGTCCAACTACGGGTTACGTAGGGCTAATCATCTGTCGGTTCTCACTCGTGCTGGAATAAGATCCATTGATCTTTTTGCACACTGTCACTGCGCCCAACATTTGTGAGTTTAAAGCTCTTCACAGTCACCCCTTTCCAGATCCTACTCGGAATACCACAGACAAGGTTTAGACTTTTCGGATCTCAAGAATGCTGCCAATTGATTCTAGCTTATACCACAAAGACTCTGGTTTCATAGATTTGAACACTCTGTTGTCAGGAGAGGCAATCAAGCTCGTAAACCAGGAACCCAAGAGATACACACTCAATCTAAGGTAGAACGAAGGTGGTTGTCAGGCACGCGTTCATAAGTTGAGACTGGTGATGAGTGTCATGGATAATCACATTCATCATGTTGAAGTGTGAATGAATATCTTAGAATAGAAACAAGCGTGATTGAATGGAAAACAGAAATAATTGCATTAATCCCTCGAGACACAGCAGAGCTCCTCACCCCCAACCATGGGGTTTAGAGACTCATGCCGTAGAAGATACAAATTCATATGTAAAATGTCATGAGGTACAAAATGAATCTTTAAAAGTAGTTTTTATACTAAACTAGTAACCTAGGAATACAGAAAATGGGTAAACTAAGATAGATAGTGCAGAAATCCACTTTTGGGGCCCACTTGGTGTGTGTTTGGGCTGAGCATTGAAGCTTTCATGTGCATAGGCTTTTTTGGCATTAAACGCCAACTTTGGTGCCAGTTTGGGCGTTTAACTCCAGCTTTTATGCCAGTTCTGGCGTTTAATGCCAGAAAAATGGTAGAAAGTTGGCGTTTAAACGACAGTTTGCGCTATCAAATCTCAGTAAAAGTATGGACTATTATACATTGCTGGAAAGCCCAAGATGTCTGCTTTTCAACAAAATTGAGAGCTCGCCAATTGGGGTTCTGTAGCTCCAGAAAAGCCATTTTGCGTGCAGGAGGGTCAGAATCCAACAGCATCTGCAGTCCTTTTTCAGCCTCTGAATCAGATTTTTGCTCAGGTCCCTCAATTTCAGCCAGAAAATACCTGAAATTATAGAAAATCACACAAACTCATAGTAAAGTCCAGAAATATATTTTTGCATAAAAACTAATAAAAATATATTAAAACGTAACTAAAGCATACTAAAAACTACATGAAAATACCACCAAAAAGCGTATAAAATATCTGCTCATTAGCAAGGTACACTGACACCCCGGGAACTCCCATAAAATGGAGTCTCGAGTTCGAGTTCCCCACTCCAAATAATCAAGCTAAATATGAGGCATTACTAGCTGGTTTGAAGCTGGCTAAGGAGGTAGGAGTTCAAAAGCTTGCCATCTTCAGTAGTTCACAAGTAGTTACCTCACAAATAGAAGGGAGCTACCAAGCTAAGAATCCCACCATGAAAAAATACCTCGGGTAATTCTGAGGAGCCTAGACAAAACCAGAGAACATCTCGGACATTTTGGGGGACCCTGGACAAAACCAGAGAATAGCTCGGACAATTCGGGGGATATGGGGTCCGACATGTACCTCAGAAATAAAATGCCTGAGCTGATGCACTTTCAAAACTAAGTCAGCACCAACAACTCGGACAATTTGGGGGATATGAGGTCTGACATATACTTTGGGAACAAAATGCCTGAGCTGGTGCACTATTCAAAACTAGCCAACACCAATAGAAGCCTCATCCAAAAAACATGGCAAAATCCATCAATCTTGGAGGAAGAAAAGGTCCTAGCCATATCAGGTCAGGGTCATTCCCCCAGAGTCAAAGAAGGAAAACAAGCCCCCTCTTCAGGGTCAGCCACAGTAACACACATTAAAACTATAGAATCCAGCCAGTCAGACATGCCCTCTGGGATCTTAGTAGACATCTCAGCAATGTTTTTACGGGAAGACATAGGTCAAATAGTCCTACAGTAAGAAAAAAAATGGGGTTACTACCAAACAACTCGGGCAAATAAGGAAACAACTCGGACAATAACAGCAAAATGTCAAGTGTCAGATACAGCAGTAAAAGGGAAATCCCAGGACTCACATGAAAGTCCAGGGGAACCCTTTGGAGGCAACAACAGAGCAAAAACTCAAATACAAAGTCAAAGCTTTACATTAAAAGCATGCTAACTTTCACGTTGCCCCTACCAGAGGAGCTCATCAGTCTAACATAACCTTGGCCGTTCGCAAAGTGGGGACTCGACCTCCTCAGACCCTTTCCCCAAGGATCGGGACAAGTCAAGTTCCTCATTGTAGGGGTGGATTACTTCCCAAAATGGATTGAAGCAGAGCCCCCAGCTAATACCACTGCTCAAAGAAGTCAGAAATCCTTGTACAAAAATATTGTTACAAGGTTTGGGGTTCCTTATTCCATCACCACAAACAATGACACTCAATTCACAGACACAGGTTTCAGGAAGTTGGTGGCTTCCTTGAAAATAAAGCACCAATCCACATCCGTAGAACACCCACAAGCCAATGGACAAGCAGAATCTGCCAACAAAATCATACTAGCTGGGTTAAAATGGAGACTACAGAACGCAAAGGGAGCTTGGGCTGAAGAGCTCCCACAAGTCCTATGGGCATATCGGACAACTCCACACTCCACTACAAAGGAATCACCCTTCCGATTGGCTTATGGAATGGAGGCAATGATACCGGTAGAAGTTGAAGAAGGATCTCCCAGAACGATCCTCTACGGTGAAAAAGCTAACTCCCAACTTCAAAAGGAAGAGCTCGACCTACTCTCAGACGTCCGAGAAAGAGCTCGGATCAGAGAAAATGTGCTAAAACGCCGCATGGCCTTAAGATACAATCAAAAGGTAGTGCAGCAAAGCTTCACCAATAATGACCTCATCCTAATCCGAAATGATATCGGAACAAGTCAAGGAAAGCTAGCGGCTAAATGGAAAGGACCCTACCAAGTCACAGAGGTACTGGAAAAAGGCTACTACAAAGTATCCGAACTCGAGGGACGAAAGCTACCAAGAGCATGGCACGCCTGCAACCTAAGAAGGTATTATAGTTAAAAGGTAATAAAAAGATCTTAGGACAAAGGTGCACTCTTTTTCCTGAAAAAGGTTTTTTAATGAGGGGCCAAGCCAAGATCTGCAAAATTACCTGACCTAAGAAAGGTGAGCACCCACGTGTATATATTTGCATATTTTCTATTTTTAAATGAAGTTTTTTCAGATTTGCTGCAAATTCTCTTTATCAAGACGCATTAATCTGAAACGCAAAAATTCATCGCCCGATTATAAAGCTATAGATCGGCAAAAGTGAAAATCAAATTCGCTACTCGATCACGATAAGGTTGACGAAGATGAAAACCGAATTCATCAAAGGCCAGGCCAAGCGAGGATCAAAATTGGTAAGATGAAAAGCAACATAAACAGAATAATGCAAGAAGTTATAAAAAGCAATCCATGAATATAGACCTAACGAGGTCTGAAACAAAAATTGGATTGCTATAACTTAGAATGGACTGACATAAAAGAAGTCAGACCAGATCAAAGCAACGAAAAGTTATAAAAAGTAACCCATAGAAAAGAGGACTAGCCAGCCCTAAAAATGGAGTACTAGAAATAACTTAGAAAGGACCGACATGATGAAGTCGGCCCAACAAAGCTACAAAAAGTTATAATAGTAATCCATGAAAAGAGACCTGACAAGGTCCAAATAAAATGGATTTCTAGAAATAACTTGGGAAGGGACCGACATGAAGAAGTTGACCCAAGCCAATTAAAGCGACGAAGTTATAAAAAGTAATCCATAAAAAGAGACCCAGCAAGGTCCAACCAAAAATGGATTACTAGAAATAACTTGGGAAGGGACCGACATGAAGAAGTCGACCCAAGCTGATTAAAGCGACAGAGTTATAAAAAGTAAATCCATAAAAAAGAGATCCAACGAGGTCTAAATAAAAATGGATTACTAGAAATAACTCGAGGAGATCCGACAAAAAAAGTCGACCAACAGAAGGCGTGCGCTAAAAGGGACACAGCTCTGCCCAAAAAGCCACGACTCCATGACAAGGCTATCAAAATTGTTTAGACTGACTAGAAAGTGTTCTACGAGAACACTAAAAAGTTGTCGGACAAGTTAACTCCAAGGACCACCTCGACCAAGCAGAAAGTGGACAAAACCAAAAGTAATCAAAAAGAGGTCGGACAACAAAGTACCAACACTCTACAAAGATCCACAAAAGGGACAAAGACATCTCGCAAATGGCCAGAGGAAGGTCAGGAATGCTTTGCTGAAAGGTACGAAGTCTTGAGAAAAAAACACTACTTAAAAGGCAAAAGCACAAATCAAAACGGCGCTAAAAAGTCATCCAAACAAACTATAAAAAGGTTCCCCATCGAAACACTACCTAAAAAGTTGTTGGATTATGACTAAAAAGCCCGAGCAGTAAAGAAAAACAAGTTAGAAGAAGGCTAAAAAGTCCTTTCAACAAACTATAAAAAGGTTCCCCATCGGAACACTACCTAAAAAAGTTATTGGATTATGAATAAAAATCCTGAGTAGTGAAGAAAAACAAGTCAGAAAAAGGCTGAAAAGTCATCTCAACAAACTAAAAAGGGAAATACCAGACTCACACAAGGAGAAACTACTCAAAGTCAAGATGCTTGAGCACGACTTCCCAAAAGAGATCGAAGCTCTGAAAGCACGATCTCATGGAAAGGTCTGAACTCAAGTAGAGGCACTGTTCATGCATCGGTTCGAGCTATAATGGACCGGGTTGGCCGACCTCTTAGAAGGTTGGTCCATGACCGACCTCTTGGAAGGTTGGCCCATTACCGACCTCTTCTCAAAGAGGTCGGCCAAATCGCCAGAAGAGCCCAAAGCAGACCCAAAACGAAGGAACACAGCCCAATCTAAAGGCAGCCAAAGCCCAAAAAGATAAAGGCAGTTCCTCTTAAAGATAAGATGACTTTACTCAAAGATAAGATAAGATAACTATCTTATCTCCAGAAAGGTCACTCTACACTATTATAAATACACTGGGTATAACTCATACTTTGATTCTACTAAAAACCTGCTTAATACCCTTGCTAATTTAAGCATCGATCGGAGTCCCTTGCTGGTACCACCACCCTCCGGTGACAAAGAATCAGCACCATCACCAAGTCCAACAAGTCAGACATGGCGGCTCCGGCCATCATCATCAAGTCGGACATAACAGCTCCGACCAGTACAGAAGATCTCGTCCAAGATCGACCTACAGTTTCAGGTAAGCCTCGGAACAACTTTGTTTTTGGTGTGTGTTGTTCTCTCTAAAATTGTGATCTTTGTCTTGCTTAATTTTATATTTTCATTGTTTAATGTATACATACACTTATGTAATTGAGGCCTTATTTCACTGAACTTACATACACATATGACCTTAACCCTTTTCATTATCCTTTGCAAACCAATGTTGAGCCTATTTTACCCATTTGTTCTTTACTTTAGCTCATCACCAACTCTAAGCAAAAAATAATAATGTCCTTAATTTGAATCCTTGGTTAGCTTAGACTAGCCAGAGTGCTCATGAATTAAGTGTGGGGAAAGTGGGTTTGGAAACGTTTGGTTTGGAAATTGAGTATGTTAGACTTTTTGTGAAAATGTGAAAAATATTGAAGACATGTTTATGCATTCAATACCTCAATCATATGCATTGAGAAAAACAAAAGAAAAAAATAATAAAAAATAAAAAAAAAAGAAAGAGAAAAAGAAAGGAAAAAGAGGAAATAATAAAAAGGGGACAAAATGCCCCCAAGTTAAGTAATAATATCAATGCATATGTACTGTACTACATTTGGGATGCATAAATATGTAGTAAACACAGTTAATGGGTAGTTGTTGATTTTATATTATGATTATATGGATTGTCCTAAGTTAGGTGAAAAGTTTAGGTTAATTAAGGATTCAGATTTTAGTCCACTTGGCTAAATACAATCCTACCTTGACCTTGACCCTATTACAACCCTTAAAAGACCTCTTGATTTGTGTATTTGTGCATTAATTTCTGTTGATTGGTAGAAGAAGAGCAAGTCTTAGAAAGCAAGGTTAGTAGAGAATTGAGAGAATCGAACCTTAAACACTTGAGTGATTAGAGTGTATACACTTCTGGTGAGGGTTCGATGCTCGATTCTTTGTTCTCGGCTTTCATGAACTATTTTCTTCTTACAAGTCTATTTGTATTTCATTTTTATGATTTGAATTAGTGAAATCCAATTCATATTTGATCTTGAAAGATTTATTTACTTTTAACCAAGTAGGTAGAACCATTTTGCATGTAGTTGCATTCATATAGATAGGTTGCATTTCATACATCCTACCATTTTGCTTTCACTCTTTATAGTCTCTCTTGAGCTTAGTATGAGGACATGCTAATGTTTAATGCCTTCTCCTTGCCTTTCTTGGTGGCCATCCTGAAAAAGGAAGGAAAACGGGTAAGATTAAACCCAAAGAATCAACTTATGAAAAATATCATGCAAGTCCAAAGTGATGCCCAAAAGGGGTGGTGTGTCTTGAGGGCATAACAGCTGTAACATGTGATCAAGACAATTATAGAATCATGAGCCACAATACTTAGCATGGGATGCAAGAGTGAGTAAAGCATGCAATAAGGCATGAGAAGGGTAAACACGAGCATCATTAATAATGAAGCAAGTCATTGTAGATGAGTAGAAGAATGACAAACATAAAGCAAAATAGCCTCAATGCACTTAGAAGGGAGCAAGTGTATGAAGAAGAAGCACCAAGTTGAAAGCATAGGGTCAAATTGCCCCAAAATGGTGTAGGTGCATTTCACCAAACACTTGGCGTGCAATGTCCAAGCAATGAGCAAGTGGAAAGAAATCAATCATGTGGAACCCCAAATGAAATACCAAACAACAACATAACACCACATAGTCACAAAGGAATCAAGAAATAACAAAAGGATCTATCAAAGCATGGTAAATGATGACATGTCACCATGTCATGTTTTTCTATGATTTTTCATACAAGAAATTGATGATTTGTGCTTAAATATTGAATGCTTTTGTGCTTAAATGATATATTTTTTGATCTTTTAATTTTATAAATCTTGTAGGAAATAAGAAGAAAAAGAAGAAAAGAAGCACAAAATAAGCTAAAAAGGAGAAAAAAAGAGCTTTGGGGAACACTTTGAAGTTGGAGCACACTTTGGAGCCTTAAGCCACGCTTTTAAAAGCGTGGCCGATGACCAAATTAAAGGAGAATAGGCAATCAGCACACAAAGCTCCGCTCTTGGCAAGAGCAGAGCTTTATCGTGATGTTAATTGGGCTTTGAAGCAAAATTTTCGCTAAGTTAAAATCTGGGCGCTCAAAGCATGACCATGCCTTCTTTAAAGGGCTATAACTTGAGCTACAAACATCCGATTGATGTGATTCCAATTGAGTTGGAAAGCTAACATTTAGAGCTTTCCAAAGATGTATGGCAATCTATATTTGGCATGAAATTGAGGCACAAGTGGAAGGCATCTTTAAGGACCAAAAACAAGCAAAAAAAATCAGCCAATGCTTCCACCAAGGTTCGAAGCTGAAGCCTCACTCCAAAGCATAATGCTCCGCTCTTGGAGAGAACATTGTCGTGCTCTCTTCATGAAAATTCAAGGAAAATCTATCTCCAAATGCTTTCACCAAGGCTTGAACCTGGAACCTCACCTAAGCAAAAGGAGTGCCACGCTCCCAAGGAGAGCAGAGCGCTACTCTCTTCATTCCTTGCACAAGTTTGACACGGCCAGGAGGACTTGGTGCGCGCACAAGACACACCACAAGCAGCAATGCTCCGCTCCCCACAAGAGCAGAGCGCTATCCTGAGGCACCCAACATGGCACGCAACAAAGAGGCCAAAGACAAGCCTCAATGCTCTGCTCCCCACAAGAGCAGAGCACTCTACTGGGAGCAAACACTCATGGGCCAAAATTCAACCAAAATTCCATTTAAATTCAATTCCTTACCAAATTGAATCAAGGCCAACCAAACCTATTTCTCCTCAAATCCAAAGCAACCTAAGCCCATTATCATCACTAAAAGGCATAAGAACAAGCTAGAATTAGGATTTTCATTTAATTTTTTTTTCATTTCAATTTCATTTTATTTTGTAAAAAGCCTATATAAAGGCATCATTCTCATTTTCATAGGAGGCTGGCTACACTAGGGAGCATTAGGAGTAGGATAGAGATCTCTCTCTTTAGTTTTCTTTTCTGTTTTGAATTTTGGATCAAGAATTGAAGGAATTATGTTTCACTTGGTCTGAAATTTCTTTGTTCTTCTGCATAATCTTAGTGAATTGAGAATTGAATTTGAGCTTTCATTTACCGCCTTCATCTTTCTTTCATCTACAATTTGTTCTCTGTTGGATCAAGGAAGGAATTGAGATCTAGACTTGTTTTCTAGTCTCTTTGATTTCCTAAGATCTTCAATCTCATTTTGCAATTAAATTGAATTTAATTTCTGTTTGCTTCTTCAAGCAATTCTGCTTTCTATTTAAGATCTGTTGCAAGTTACTCTTCTGCTTGATTGCTCCTTACATTCTCTTGTTGAATTTTAATTCCCAGCACCCAAGTCCTTTTACTTTTCATGCAATTTAATTCTTATGCAATTGTTCCAAGTTCTYCTTGKTGCTTGCTTTAATCTCCTTGTTCCCATCCCCTTTACATTTGATGCAATTTACATTTCTTGTCATCTAAGTTTCTGCAATTTACATTTCTTGCTATTTAATTTTCTYTCTCATTTACATTCTACAATTTCAATTTCCCTGCAATTTTTAATTTCTGTTGCTCAATTTCACCCACTCACTCAATGTTAGCTTGACTAAACTAATCACCCACTAAAGTAGCTTGATCCATCAATCCCTGTGGGATCGACCTCACTCTAAGTGAGTTATTACTACTTGATGCGACCCGGTACACTTGCCGGTGAGTTGTGTGTTTGGAATTCATTTTCCAAAAAACACACATCAAGTTTTTGGCGCCGTTACTGGGGATTGATTAGATCAACAATGATTAAGCGGGTGAGAAGTGGGTGAGAAGTCTAGATCAATCATTTTTTTTGTTTTTGTTCTCTGTTCTAAGTTGAAACCAAGGTGTTTGTATTTTTTCCTCACTAAGCAAAACTCATCTCTGATATGAGTAATTTCAATTTTCATTGGTGTTGTGTTTTACAAAATTCAAATGGAGTTCAACTCATCTTATGATCAAACAAATTTTATGGGATATTACTCACCATCACCAATCTCTAATGTTGGCTGGGAATATTACCAAGAAAATACAAATTCTGAGCACTATAATCCATGGAGATTTACTTCAGAACCCCAAGATGAGCAAGAAAATCATGAGGGATACCAACCACCACCACATTATGATTCATATCATTATCCTCATGGTGGATCGGAGTATCAACAAGGAATGAGGGAGTATGAACAATCAAGTGAAATGAACTATTTCCCAGAGCCACAAAGTGACTCATACTATGATGGCACGTACACAAATGATGGCTGGGAAGGGAAATGCAATGATTCACATTCTAATTATTTAAGGACATTATCACTTGATTGTGCTGCCAGAGCATACTTGGAAGAATGTTCCTCTATGCCACAAAATAATCCACACTGTGATGAATTCAATAATCAATCAAATTGTGGGTGGGAGGATCAAAACCAAGCAGCATTCAACAGTTCATACTCCACTTATCAAGAGATATCATCACTTGAGCAAACTTTCAATTCATTCATGGAAAGTTGTCCGACCTCACCTTCCAGTTCTACATTTTGACAATTTTTCATCACCTAAATATGTCTCAACACAAACTTTCACGAGCCAAAGATTCTCAGAGCTTGAGTCTAGGTTCAACAGACTTGTGGAGGAACAACAACAATCCCAGAGAGAACTAGAAATCCTTTCTCATGAGACAGATGAGTGATTGGAGAACACAGAGAAACACTTAGAACTACTAAGCAAGGAAAATGAAGACCAATTGGTGGATACAAAGGAGAACGTGAAAGAGCAAGATGAGGAGGCTACTGCATCAAGTGAACTTTCTCCCCTCTCTCTTTCTCTCTCTTCTGTTCCTTATTCTCTCCTGCTTCCTCTCATCTATCCTCTTCTCTCTTCTAGTATTCTCTCCCTTTTTTTCTTTCTTCCTCTATCTTCGCCCTCCTCTCCTCTCTTCTCTCTCGCTTAAGAGAAAGAGGAGGAAAAGAATAGAAAGAGGATAGAGATTGAGAGAAGGTTGAAAGGAGAAAAAGAAAAAGAGAGGAGATAAGAAAAGAAAGAGAGAAGAGAGAAAATGAAGGAGAGGAGAGAGAGAGAGGAAAAGAAGAAAATAAAGAGAGATGAGCCAAAGAGAAAAGAGAAGAAAAAAAGAGAGATTATAGAAAGAGAGGAGGATAACAAGAGAGAAAGGAGAGAGAGGAAGGAGAGGAGGAGAGAGGAGGGAGAAGAGAGAGAGGAGAGGAGAGAGAGAGAAAGAGGAGGAGAAGAGGGAGGAGAGAAGGAAAAGAAAAAAAAAAAAAAAAAAAAAAAAAAAAAAAAGGAGAAGAGAAAGGAGAAGAGATGAGAGAGAGCAGAGGGAGAGAATGGAAAAAAGGGAAGAAGATGATAGGAGGAAGGGAGAGGAGGAGAGAAGAAAGGAGAAAAAAAAAAAAAAAAAAAAAGGAAAGAGAAGAGAGAGAGAGAGAGAGAGAAATGATAAGCGAAGAGAATGCAGGGAGAGATAAGAGAAGAGAGAAAGGAAAAGAAGAGAGGAGAGAGAAAAGAGGGAAGGGAGAGAGGATGGAGAGAAGGTAAGAGAGACAAGGGAAGAGAGAAAGAAAGACGAGGTGAGAGAGAGAGAAGAAGAGACGAAGAGCTGGAGATATGAGAGAGAGAGAGAGAGGAGGAGGGAGTGGAAGAGAGAGAGGAGAAGATGGGGAGAGAGAGAGAGAAAGAGAGGAAGATATGGAAAGAGAGAGGATAGGAGAGAGAGAGAGAGGAGAGAGAAAGAGAAAAAAAGGAGAGAGACAGAGAAGCGGAGGGAAGGAAGGAAGAGAGGAGATAAAGAGAAAATGAGTATAGAGAGAGAAGGAAGAGAGAGAGGGGAAGGTAAAGGGAGAGAGAGGAAAGGGAGAGAAATAGGGAGAGAAAAGAGAGAGAGAAGGGGTAGAGAATGAGAAGAGAAGAGAGGAATAGAGAGGATGAAAAAGACATTGGGACAGTGAGAAAAAGGAAAATTAGGAGAGAGAGAGAGGGAGGAGGAGAAGAGTAGGAAAAAGAGATAAGGAGGAGAGAGAGAGAAGGAGAGAAAGAGGAGAGAGAAGAGAAGAAAGAAAAGAGAGAGAGAGAGAGAGAGAAAAGAGACGATGAGAGAAAGAAGGGAGGAGAGAGAGAAGAGGATAGGGGAAGGAGGGAAGAAAAGGGGAGGAAGGGGGAGAGAAGAGATAGAGAAAGAGATGAGAGGAAAGAGAGAATGAGTATGTAATTTGGTTTTGAAATTTAAGTTTGATTTTAATTTGCTTTGGTTTGCGATTACCGGTAAAAGCCGGTTTATTGTTTAATTGTGGTTTTGGTTACCAATTCTAATAATATGGATATGGTTTTTAAATTGTTTCATTAAACTGGTTAAACCCCAAAATGTGTTAATGTTTTTTAAACGGTTAACCACATTTTGGTTTTTTATGAACACCCCTAGCACCAGTTGATATTTGTTCCCTGGAACTTATAGCCAAAACATTAAGTTTGTTCCATATATTGCAAGAACAAGTCATGAGAGTCAAGTTTTCTTGTTGTCATGTGCGATGTTAGAGTGAGTAGAGCACTATTGAATGAAAGGGACAAGACAAAGGAAAGTATAGCATGAAGACAAAAAGTGGGTCACTGGTTTGAAGAGTGACATATCACTTCCTGTGGAAAACGGCACCAAGAAGACCGGAAGAATATACTCACATGAGAACAACTTATAATGTCTTATTCAAGGTCAACATGCAAACCCTTGATCCATAAACTTGCCCAAGGAATCCTAGCCATCCAATCCTCATTACAGCTTGCTATAAAAGGGCTCACTTGAATCGTGCATGTGAACTAAGACTCACACTTCTTGAACTCATGATATTCAACTCTTGTGTTCTGTAAGGCCAAGGCTTAGAAACCGTATTCCTAGTGCAACAAAACACCCTTGTTTACTTATTTCCATAACACCACCTTAACTTCAAACCCTTCTCATCGACAGTGCATCAACCCAACTAACTTTCTCTCATAACCCCTTTAACCTTAACTTGGCCAACCATCAAGAGTAGCATGGCTTCTTCTTCAAGTACCCAAAAAGAAGACGAGGAAAAGAATCCATGGTTGAAGAGGGTGAAAACGAATATGATCGATAGAAGTTCAGATCATGGTACCATCAAATACAATGGGGATGGATGAGAGATAAAAAGATATACCCGGAAGTCTCTTTCCAGCTACCTGAAGAAGGGTGCCTAGAAATGAAAGCCAAGATCAGGAAGAGGAAATGGGAAGCGCTTACCTCACCAATCACCAAAATTAATGCAAACATCATCAGAGAGTTTTATGCTAAAACAAGTCCAAGCTGATAATTGAATGAAGCCCCCAACTTACAAGAGCTATGTACGGGAGAATGAAAGTAGACTTTAGTCCACAGACCATCATGAAGGTCTTGAGACTTAGGAATGCACATTTTGATGAGCCAGGGTACCATGAAAAGAATAAATTGAAACCAGATTACTGAATGAAATCTCTACTGATATCTGTGGTTAAAATGCTGACTAGTAGCAGGGACAATAACGAAGGCACAAGTTCTTGAAAGAAGGGGATCTCATCCCTGAAGCCCCAAAAGGATGTTATAGCTGATAAGAGATCAATCCTTGGCCAGTAAACTACCTACTGAATTTCAACAAGCATAAGGCCTGTTCATGTTACATTGATAATGGGTGGAGAGATAAAGGTCCACGAGATCATTGCGGATGACTTCAAACAAGGTTTAATAAACCACGATTTTGTGGGTTTATCTTGTGCTTATTTGGGGGATTTTACCCATCCTTTTCTCCAATCAGTTTTCAATGAAGAATAGCATGGTTCTTGTAATTCTCCCATTCAATGGCCTTAATGTAAAAAATGCTTATTTAGGCCAACTGGTGATTTTAATCACTTTAATCCATTCGATGCCTTGATGTGTTTGTTAATTATTCATGTTAAATAATAAAAAAAAAAAAAAAAAAGAATGAGGAGAAAAGCATACCAAAAGAGAGAGAAACATGCATGAAAAACAAGAATTGAGAATGCATAGAAGCGCGCGGTACAAGGCTCGGACGCAGCAGAAAACGGTTCGCATAGGCATTACGCGACATGACGCGTCCGCGCAGGAAAGCAAGAAGAGTTTGCAATCAACGCGCAATTGACGCCATACCGTGTAGGCATTACCAACAACCGCGGACCCACTTAAAGGGCAATCTGGGGGTGATTTCTGAGCTACCCAGGCCCAACTCCAGCTTTTTAAGGTATTTCATGCAGAATTGAAGCCAAAGCAAGCCTAGGACCAATTAGTTTAGCCAACATAGCCTTTAGTTAGTTTTCTAGAGAGAGGGAACCCCTTTCTCTCTAGAAATTAGGTTAGGTTTAGTTAGATTTTTTTTTTTTTAAATTGTATTATTTGATCTCATCTTGTTTTCGCTACAATTTCATGTTTCTAGCTCTTGGTTCTCTTAGTTTTTCCATGTTAATTTCCCTTTTTTTATTTTAATAAAACTTGTGATGAAAGAACTCTTGTTGAATTTGGTACACATTTAATGAGCAATTTGAGTGATGTTTCTTTTTTTAATGAATTGATTGTTGATCTTACTTTCATTTTTTTTTTTTTTTTTTTATTTATTATATTATTCGTGCAATTTAATGATGGGTTGCTTTCTATTGCATTCTAAGTGTTGATGAAATGTTTTCTTTGTTTTTTGGAGTAGTTATGTCAACTTTTGGTCTAAGCCAAAGGACTTGAGTGATCTTGAGTTTATTTGGATAATGGTTGGTGATTTGAGAACCCTTAGGTGATCAATTTGATACCATTGACGATACCCATTAAGTTAATTAGTAGGTAGTTTAGGACTTAGGGTGAGATGTGAATCAACTATTGATGTACTTCAAGATTTGGGACAGTAGACTTTAATAGGTTGCCTCTCATAATTATCAATCATTTGGTTTGTTGACACGGATGGTGATCTCAATTACCTAAATCTTAGCCAAGAGTTCTTGTCCTTCATTCATATTACTCGTTCAATTACCTTTCTTGCCCCTCATATCAAATCAAACCCCCTTTTACCCCTTCATAGCCTATAATTGACCACTTCATTATTCCTAGGGAACGATCCGGATTCCAAATACTTCGGTAAATATTCATTGGGTTCTGTACATCTTGACAAAACCAAAATTTAATTTTGATGTGAGAGTTGTTTGCTGTTTGGAGCTATGCTTACAACCAAGTAATTCTTTTAGCTTCAAGAAAGAAAATTCTAAACCGACAAAAATTTTGCTATCAATTAATGGCGCCGTTGCGGGAGAACAACAATGGTACTATATTATTGGCTATTTAAATTATGTGAATAGCTTGAATTTGGGTTGTTGTAGTTTTTGCAAGCTTAGAATTTATGTTTCTTTTTAATCTTTGTAAAAAAAAAAATTTTATTTTATCTCTTTCACTTAGCTAATTCTCATCCTTTTGGCTATGAGGGTAGTTCAAAATGATGTTGTACAGAAATGGAGCTCCAATGAGATATCGCATCAAGGATTTGAAATTCAAGATGGAAGGCTCAAGCTTCATGAAACAACTTCATGTCAACAAACTCGCTCCAAACCTCATATGGGTATAATCCTGATCCTAATGTGTATCAACCAACGTGTGTGATGACCCTCATCGTGGTTGTCAACCACAATATATCATCATATGCATAATGAACCCATTCCTCAAATATAGCCAACCATACTCACAAGGCTCACACCACCATTCAACTCCATATGACCAAGATCCATATCCACCATATCATCCACCATATGAGTCACATCTAGAACCACCACCACCTCCATACCAATACTCCCATGAACCCACAATTTCCACACCACACCACCTCAAGAATTCCACCAATATGAACCACCTTCTAATTACGACAATCTTCCCTCAATCAATGCCCACCTCTCTTTCACCACCATCTCCCGACGAAGCCTTTCATGGTAGAATTGAGAGACCTTGAATCTCGCATACTAAGGCGACAAGAGGAGGATGAAACTAAGTTTAAGGATCTAAGAGCAAAGATAGCTAGCATGGTAGAAGTCGTGAGTCACCTAACATCCCACCAAAGCTCGTCATGCACCCTAAGTACCCCATTGTTGAATGTGGAGAAACCACCAAGGAGCTTAGTGAGAAAATGAACTTGAAGCTCCATGGTGAGAAGAAAATTGAAAGCAAGAATGCCAAACAAGAGGGGAAGGTAGAGAATAGCGAACAAAAGGAAGTAATGGTGGTGCATGTTTAGGATATGTTGAACACATAAAGGAATCTCAAGTTGAAGGAGCCCTCTTCAAGAAGATTTGGAGAGATATTTAAAGAGAAAGAGCAACATAGCGGGAGTAGACAAGGAGTCGAAGGAAATTGATCAAGAAGTGGATTCTCATCACTAGTGTTTTTGCCCACCATTGATCAATCTCTTGGCATCTGTTGAACCTTCTCCCAATGGACTAAAATGCAATGTGGGAGGGATGTGTACAACCTCCAAGACCTAGTGTGAGTGAAGAACTGGAAGATGTCCAAAGCAACAAGCCTCCTACTATGATGATCCGAATCAACATATGATCCTTTCAAGTTTGAAGAATCCTTCCCCGATATGCTTAAACTTAATGATGAGGTAGACTTCACTAGACCTCTTATCTATGATCTGAGGTGATGGGGAAGAGATTGAAGAAATTGGTGAAGAGGAATGTGAACTTGAGGAAACTTGGCAAGAAGAAGAACTTGAAAAACCTCGCCAAGTGGTGGGAAACCTCTAGAAAGGAGGATGGACGAGAGTTGTACATGCTTTGTCAAGATCTTTGGAAGCTTCTCTACCTAGGTTGCTATCTATTCCTTCGCTTGAGTGGATAAAATTTCTAACTCTCAGCTTTATCATCCCCACTGAGTATGGTTTGCTTGAGACGGGTGGCCAACTTAGGGCGCTTTGGGGAATTAAGCGTAAGAGGAGTATGTTTAGTGGTTGACATTCTAAATCTAAACTCATTATTTGGTTGGTAAGCTCAAAATTGAGGAGCTTGAATTGGTGTACAGCTCGAATAAATGGGTCTAGGAGGATAGTTGTGGTGCTTCATTGAGAATTCTAGCTTCTTCTCACCTGAACTGAAACCAAGGCGATCGACTAGAAGATGGGTGTGAATACGAAGTATGGGATCCTGGATCACACCACGAGAAGTCAATTTGAGGTGCTCATACTGTAACAACCTAGGTTTTCGAGTACGCGACATCTTTTCTGAAAGTACGGAGAACTCCGGAGGATCAGTAAGGGGAGAACCTTTGATATATCATGAAAGTATCTCAATTCCTCATTGGTCGTTACTTGTCATCACTTTACGATTAGGAACCTTTTCTGAGGCACGCCCGATAATGTAGTTCACGAACAAAAAAACAAAAAAACAAAAAAAAAAAACAAAAAAAAAAAAAAAAAAAAAAAAAAAAAAAAAAAAAAAAAAAAAAAAAAAAAAAAAAAAAACCCAATTTTATACACCGTATTGGTTAAGAGTTTTGATTCGATTTTCTGTAAATAGTGTCAGTTTGAATGACACCAGACTCGATTCATGAGAGAAAGAGAGATACATAGTTATAATGATACATTAGATTAGATTAGACAGCTTCTTGAATGGTATTATAAGGTTACCTGGCTAGTTTTTATTATAAGAAACAGAAAAATCGGTTTAACCAGGTTCACAAAAGTTCATACTTGCAGCTTTAGACCCGGGCACTTCTCTGATGACCTTATAGCAATGCTAGGCCCTCTCATACATGTTATATGCTCAAATAAATATGTTTACTAGTGTCATTTATGCTAGTACTCAGAAAATAATTTTTTAGAGGATGTTTTTATGAAGTGTTCCGATACATCTAGTTTAGTAGTTATACCACCTGAGATATTTTAATATTATTTTACAACCCACCTCCAAGCCAACCAATCACAAACTCACCTTAAACCCCCAAGACCACCAAGGCTGTCTCATATTCATCATTTTTTACCAAAAAATAACAAAGAGAGAAAAGAAGCAAGAAACTATTAGAACACCCTTACATCTTCAAAGCTTGATTCTTCTGAACTAAAACTCAAATCAAATTCCGATTTCACCAAAATGATCCTTTCTTTTCTCTAACATAAAACCATATGATAAACCCATTATTTTATGATATATTTTTTGCGAGTTTGAGAGTGTTCTATTCAATCCTTCACCCACTTATCATATAATTGCATGTTTACTTCTTCTTCCTTATTATGTTTGATGTATGGAAAACATGTATTCCTATGCTTTTAAAATTTAATTATTAATTAACCTATAATTTCCATTCGATGCCGTGTTTAGTGTGTTGAGTAGTTTTCAGATCCTCTAAGGCAGGTTACATAGTAATGGATTAAAGGATGGAAAGAAAGCATACAAAAATGACGACAGGAAAGTGCAAAACAGATTTTCTGAGAAGAACTGGCATCCACGCGATCGACATGGACGACGCGATCGCCAGCCGTTAAAAAGCAGAACGAATATGACGCGTTCGCATGAGTATGACGCGACCCGTGGCAGGAAAGCTCCGAAGACGATCGGACCACGTTTGACCCACGCGGACGCGTGCTAGAGGCCACGCACCAGAATTGCAGAAAATGCTCATAGCGAATTTTGAAGCCCTTTTTGGCCAAATGACAAGTCCAAAAGGCATAGACCAGAGGTTATGAAGTGAGGAATGCAAAATTTTTTCCCAATTTTCAAATTTTTTTTTTTTTTTTTTTTTTTTTTTTTTTGAGTTTGATTTATTTAGAGAAGAATCTCTCTCTCTCTTTTAGGATAGGATTTAGAATTAGGATTTTTTTTTTTTTATTATTTATTGTTAATGAAAGGTTTGATCAGTTTCAATATTCCTTTTATTACTTTTGCAAGCTACTTTATGAATCCTTTCATGTTATATATTATTCTTTTATAATGTATTTGAGGTATTTCAGTTTAAATATGATTTCTATTATTTATGCTATTGTTGCCTTTACTCTGAAAACATTTTTATTTCCAGTAGATTTATTTTTCCTTTTGTTGGTTAAGAAATCAGTAACTCAGAGTTATCAAACTCAAACGTGATGATAATTTTATTCATTGTTAATTGAATCGATATTCCCATAAATCCCAATATTTTCTTAGAAAATAACATAGGATTTGAAGATCAAAACACAATTAATCCTTGACCCTTGCTTTAATCTTATTTAAAGGTTACAAAAGTGGAATTAAATTCAACCATCATCATCATGATAAGGATAGCTAGGACGGACCTCTAATTTCCATACCTTACCAAAAGTTGCATTTACAGTTTATTATCTATTTTAATTGCCATTTAATTTATGTTCATTTAACACAAACAAGTAAAGCACAAAATCAAAATATAAAAAAAAATAACAAATAATAAAGAAACATACTTTCCCTGCTAGTTCCTTTGAGGGACAACCCGAGGTTTAATACTCGGTCATCAATTTTAAGGGGTTTGCTACTTGTCGACAACCAAAACGTTGTGTAAGAAAAGGTGATTGCCTTGGTTTAGTACACTATACTCACAACGAGAGTTTACTATCACCTCTAAACCAATCAATCTTCAGCTCTCTCAAAATGTCGCCATTGCCGGGGAACTGCTAACGTGTGCCTTATTGGATTGGTTATTGTAAATATTTTCCTTTGCCTTGTTATTTATTTTTGTTTCTTTCCTTTTTAATTTAATTTTGCTACTATGAATTCTCCCCCCTCTCGCTTTGAGTTTTGGGTCTAACCCTTTGTTGAAGGAAAAATTAAAAGTTACAGCAGGAATATTGCATCAAGGTCAGACCAATCAAAGATGGAACCCTGGAGCCAAGAGGATCTAATCAACCCTTCAGGCAACAACACCCCTCCAAGATATCATGGACAACGACCATTCTACATTGCATGTACCCAGCTGAAGATATGGTGGATAACCTTGCGACTACGAACAAGCCCCACCCCATGCCTATAGACCATCCTCTCAAAATAACTTCGAACCACCACACCACAAGTTTCTCTTCACCATTCGCCACCGTATGATCCTTCCTTACCCCAGTTCCAATCCAATCACCCCAAGCACCACCACTTCCTATGTTTCATGTCCAATTCCATCACCCCGAGAATCAGAGGTTCCCCTCAAGGCAACAGTTAATAAACTTCAAACAACCGTTCGACAACTAGAGCAAGCAAGTATTCCAATTACGCTTCTAGACGCTAGCCTGCATGAACAGTTCAAAGACCACCACAGCCCCATGTGGGCAATCTAATGAAGAGCGTAGCATGAAGGAACTACTAGAAACTCCAGTGGACAGAAAAGGGCATGAATCGCTTACTAGAACAAGCTAGAAAGAAGCTGTGCCATATGACAAGAAGAAGAGTTGTTGAAGATGCGTAGGAGACGCTGATCCTCCATGGGAATCCAGAAGTTAGAGGAAGAGAAATCCGTCGAAGGAGCGTTACAATTGGATGCTAAGGAGTAGAGCACATCCCCAAGTATAAGTGCAGTTTATGAAGAACACAAATAACCCCAGGACAAATTCCGCTTTGATAATGATAGTCACAAGTCTAGCTCTCTAGTAATGAACTTGCATCCGCAGGTGAATTCTCTGAGATCGCAAAATCTTCCCCAACGTGAATATGAAGATGACGCGGAGGTAGATTTTCTCAACCTCTAAATCTATGACTCAAGTGACTGAGGAAGACAAAGAAGACTTTGACCAGGATACAGATGCATTTTGAAGATCTGCGAAGAAGTGGGCGAATTCACAGAGAAAAGCACAAGGGAGAAGAACTATTATAGAACCACCAGAAACACCTACCCCAAGGACATTACCACCTAAGTACAAGCTTCAAAGGGGTACATCCTTAACCTTTAACTTACTTATTCACTTTGAATTGATTACCTTGAAACAGATAGCCAGCTTAGAGCCCTCTGCAGCTTTAAGAGTAGGAGGGAAATGGCTCGTACCCAGAGCTGGTGTACAAGGTTCAATAAGGTTCAACGCTTCAAATCGAAGTGCACGGAATTGGTGTCATGCTCAAGTGAATGGATCTCGGAAAACGTTTGGTCGCTATGGTGAGAATCTACTTTCTAAACCGCGCCGGATGGAAAAATATAGATTAAGACGGAGGCGGATTTAGAACCAAAGTTGACGAATTAAAAAGCACAAGCTATCATAACAGGGAGCTCACCTAATGTCCAACTTGAAGGACTTTAAACTAAAGTGCTTGGTGGGAGACCAACCCACCATGGTATGATCGTTGCTTTTGCGATTTTTTAATTCTTATTAGTTTTGTTTGTTTTTTGAATTTATTTTCATTTTATTGAACCTGGAATCATACATAGCATTCATATAAGCATTGCATTCTGCATATTGCCATTCTGCATTCTACACAAAAAAAAGGGCTGATGTGCAACGCGACCGCATCATCCATGCACCGCCAATGGCAAATTACACTTCCCACGCGACCGCGTCGCCTCCCGCGGGCCGCGTTTGACGCTGGAAATCGGCATAAGGATCCAACATCCAAAAGTTGGGCTGGAATCGGCGGACCATTGTGGTCTAGCACAAATTCCAGCGACGGGATCGCATGCCCTAGGCGATCGCTCTTGCAGACAATCAATCCCACGCGACAGCTGTGAGGCGACGCGATCGCCTCGCATTGGATTGCACAAATCCCAAAAGGAGACAGAGAGTTTGGGCGTGAACGACGCTGGATTCGATGCGTTTAGCACAAATTCCAGCGACTCGCATGCCCCAGGCGATTGCGTTCTACCCTTTTTTACCCCTTCCATGCGATCACGCGACCCACACGATCACGTCACCCACGCGATCGCGTCACCCCCCATTTCGCACCAGCCACGCAACCGCGTTGCCCCACGCAGCCGCGTGGATTCAAATTTATAACCACCCAGGTCACGCGAAACCCTATTATCGCGCCCCCTGAACCCCCTCCCCTCCCTCCCCTTCTCTCTTCTCCATCCAGACCCACCCCAAGAGCCACCACCACCCAGTCGACCACCACGCCCAGCCACAGCCACCACGCCACCATCCCGATGCCGCCGCCAACCCTTCCCCCTTCCTCCCCTCCCCTCTTTCTCCTTCTCTCTTCCTCTTTTCCCCCTCTTCCGCCCACTACTCCTCTGCGCACCACTGATGACATGTCACCATGTCATTTTTTCTATGTCTTTTCATACCAAGAAATTGATGATTTGTGCTTAAATATTGGAGATCTTTTGTCTTAAATGATAATTTTGATCTTTATTTTTATAAATCTTGTAGGGAATAAGAAGAAAAAAGAAGAAAAGAAGCACAAAATAAGCTAAAAAGGAGAAAAAAAGAGCTTGGGACACCCTTTGAAGTTGAGCACACTTGGAGCCTTAAGCCACGCTTTTAAAAGCGTGGCCAGACCAAATAAAGGAAAAAGGCAATCAGCACACAAAGCTCCAGCTCTGCAAGAGCAGAGCGCTACGAGTGAAATTGGGCTATGAAGCAAAATTTGCTAAGTTAAAATCTGGGCCCTCAAGCATGACCATGCCTTCTTTAAAGGGCGCATAACATGAGCTACAATACTGATTATGTGATTCAGTTGTTGGAAAGCTACATTTAGAGCTTTCCAAAGATTATGGCAATTTATATTTGCATGAAATTGAGAAAAAAAAAAAAAAAAAACAAAAACAAGCAAAAAAAATCAGCCAATGCCCACCAAGGTTCGAAGAGGAGCCTCACTCCAAAGAGGCTATACTACTGTCACGCTCTTGGAGAGAACATTGTCGTGCTTTCCTTCAAAGAAATAAGGGAAAATTCAAATCCTCCAACCAAGGTTGAACTTGGAACCTCCACCTGAAGACAAGTGCCACGCTCCAAGGAGAGCAGAGCGCTACTCTTCATTCCGCAACATTTGACACGCCAGGGAGCATGGTCTGCACAGACAGCACCACAAGACAGCAACAATGGCCAATGCTCGCTCCCCGAGCGAGCTATTCCTGAGCCCCCAACCTTGGCACGCACAAAGGCACAAACAAAGCCTCAATGCTCTGCTCCCCACCGAGCATGAGCATCTCTAGGAGCAACACATGGCCAAAATTCAATTCAAAATTCATTTGAAACTTCAATCTCTCATTTACAAATTGAACCAAGCCATCCAAACCCACTTTCTCCTCAAAATCCAAAGCAAACTAAGCCCATTTATCATCACTCCCAAAGGCACAAGGAACAAACTAGATTAGGAATTTTCATTTAATTAATTTTCATTTTTTCATTTATTTTCATATTTCATTTGTGTAGAAGCCTACTATAAGGGAATCCTTTTCATCTTGTTAGGGGCTCTAATAGAGAGAATTGGTAGGGAGTTCCACTAGGGAGAAGTAGGATTAGAGAACTCTCTTAGTTTCATTTCTGTTTTGAAATTCATGGATTGAATTGAAGAAATTCTGTCTTCCATTCTCTATCTGCAACTTCTCTTGTTCTTCTTCTGCAATTTACTTTTCCATTTTCATTTTGCAATTGTTCTTATGGAATCAAGAAGGATTTTGAGATCTAGACTTGTTTTCTAGTCTCCTTCACCCCTGAGATCTTCAACAGTTCTTTTAATTGCTTCAATTTAAGTAATCAGTCATTTTTCTGTTTTTTTTAGTTCCTCAAGCCATGTTTTACTTTCTGTTTCATTCCTCCTCTTCATCGTCTCCTGACATTCTACACTTGACTTTTGATGCCTTCTTGAGCTTGATTATACTTTCCTGCAATGTACAATTCTTGCAAGTTGCTCTAAACATCTGATATTCCCTGAAATTTTGCTTCTCTGTTTTACATTGCTCCCAGCACAGTTCCCTTTATCCCTGCAATATAGAATTTCCAGTGCTAATTATTGCTTCGTATTTTACTTTTATGCAACGTTAATCTTCTGCAATTTTCTATTTCCTTGAACTACTTCCTTAAATTCCCTGCACCCTATCCTCTTTACGATTTCATGCAATCTACCTTTCTTTTCATTTAAGAATTTTGCCAATACATTGTTGTTCTTTTTAAGCTTCTTTTCAGATTTACTTTCGGCAATTTAAATTCATTGTAATTTTATATTCTATTGATCAATTTTAGCCCTGAATCACTCAATGTTAGCTTGACTAAAAATCACCCACTAAACAGTTGCTTGAATCCAGTCAATCCCTGGTTTGGATCGACCTCACTCTAAGTGAGTTTTACTACGTGATACGACCCGGTTAGCGAGCGTGGTGCCGGTGTGTTTTAGGTGTTTTGGAATTCATTTTCCAAAGAATAATCCATGAATTTTGGCGCCTTGCCCGAATTGATTTAGATCACCAATGATTAAGTGGGTGAAAGTCTAGTATTCAAGCATTTTTCTTTGTTTTTGTTTTTTGTTTCAATTGAAACCACAGGTTTGAGTTTTTGCACTCACTGAAGAAAATTATCTTATCGTAGCGTGATATGTGTAATTTCAATTTATATAAAAAAAAAATTTTCCAAAATTCAAATGGAGTTCAACTGATCTTGTGATCAAACAATTAGGGTGGATATTAGGCCCGACATGCACTAATTCAAATGGTGTGTGGGAATATCACCAAGAGAATACACATTCTGACGCATCTCCAATTCCATGGAGATCTTGCGTTCAGAGGACACAAGATGAGCAAACAGAATCAGTATGGGGATACTTATCCGACCACCACAAAGATATCAGGTGTCATGGGTATGTCAATTGGAGTGTTGGCAGTGATCAACCAAGGAGATGAAAGAGGCATCCACTGCTCGACGTGCCCAGGTTTCTCATTTTGAAAATTCTTCTCACACTAAGGGAGGTAATGCCTCAGACATAAACCTCCACGCCAAGAGGACGTGCTCAGAACTTGAGTCCGATGTTCAACAGAGTGGGGGGGAGCGAGGGGACGGAGGTCAACAATCCGGAGGGAGAACTAGAAATCACTTTCTGCGAGAGACGGCGGGCGGGGAGGGGGGGTGAGAGATGGAGGCGGAGAGGAACACAGATAAAACGCTTGAGAGAGCTGCCTGAGGACGCAAGGAAAAATGAACGACCAAATTGTTGGATGTGAGGATAAGTGGGGAGGGGAAGAGCAGAGGGGATGAGGAGCGCTTAGCGCATCAAGTGAACGTGGTGCAGGATGAAGAATGAGGCGGTTGAAAATGAAACGGTAGGCGGACGTGAGGTGAAGCAAGAGAACGATAACATTTCAGCAACCCTCACAAACTCGTATTGAAGTCTGTGTCAAAAGAATATGAAGAGGAGATGGAAAGAATCTTGGAAAGAACAACAAACCTCCCCCATAAAAGAACTATTAAGTCAAATGGTGAGTGCAAAGAAAGGAGTGAGAACAAAAAAAATGAGGAATCACTTCAGAAATTGCAGCACTCAAGTGGGCAGAGGGGAGGACGATGAAGGAAGAGGTTCATTGAGACACCAGGTTGTAAGGAACGTCTGAGGATAACGAAAAAGCGTCCAATAATCAGAGCACGCGAGAGGCCAAGCCATTGAATCCAAAGAAGTGGAGGGGGGGCAACTAGGCGAGAGAACACAATTCTGTCCGTGAATCGCGA
>QBTX01002054.1:0-26322 GCA_003063285.2 Arachis monticola
AAGCTGCAAGAGACTATGGAGCAACTGAAGAGAAGAACAGCAAGAATCAGAACTGCATGCTCTGAAATTGCTGAAGGAACAAGAGAAGCAGGGGCGTGAACTCCAAGAATTGAAACGCCAAAAGTTCTCCTCTCAAGCTGAGGGAGCATCCACTTCTCAAAATCAAGGTTGTTGAGTCCCTAACTCTGTGAAAACCTCTATCATTAGGGCCTATGTTTGCGTTTTTTTCCTTTGTTTTGTTTTTATTTTTCGTTTTTCTAGTCTCAGTTTATATCTATTTTGAGTCTTGTTTTAATTCATAATTAATAAAATTGAAATTTTATGCCTTAAAGATATGAATGTCCTATGAAATCCATCACCTCTCTAAATGAAAAATGTTTTAATCACAAAAGAACAAGAAGTACAGGATTTCGAAATTTATCATTGAAACTAGTTGAATTAGTTTGATGTGGTGAAACTACTTTTTGCTTTCTGAATGAAATGCTAACATTGCAATATGTCTTTGAATTTGTTGTTTTGAGAATGTTAAAAATTGTTGGCTCTTGAAAAGAATGAGGAGAAAAAGAGAACTGTTATTGAGAATCTAAAAATCATTAGACTATTCTTGAAGAAAGAAAAAGCAGTGGATACAAAAAAAAATAAAATAAAATAAAATATTTTTCGAAAAAAAAAGGGGAAAGAAACAAAAAGAAAAAGAAGAAATAAAGTTGTGATCAAGCACAAAGAGTGTGCTTAAGAACCTGGACACCTCTAATTGGGGACTTTAGCAAAGCTGAGTCACAATCTGAAAGGGTTCACCCAATTATGTGTCTGTGCATGTATGTATCCGGTGGTAATACTGGAAGACAGAGTGCTTTGGGCCACAGCCAAGACTCAACACTAGCTATGTTCAAGAATCATATTGCTCAACTAAGAGAAATCAATAACACTATCTGAGTTCTGAGTTCTTATAGATGCCAATCATTCTGAACTTCAAGGGGATAGAGTGAGATGCCAAAACGTTCGGAGGCAAAAAGCTACTAGTCCCCCTCATCTAATTGAGAGCTATGTTCCTTGATATTTTGGAGTCTATAGTAATATTCTCTTCTTTTATCTATTTTGATTTTCAGTTGCTTGGGACAAGCAACAATTTAAGTTTGTTGTTGTGATGAGCAGATAAATTGTATGCTTTTTGGCATTGTTTTTAGTATGTTTTTAGTATAATCTAGTTAGTTTTTAGTATATTTTATTAGTTTTTAGCTAAAATTCACTTTTCTGGACTTTACTATGAGTTTGTATGTTTTTTCTGTGATTTCAGGTATTTTCTGGCTGAAAATTAAGGGTCCTGAGCAAAAATCTGATTCCGAGACCAAAAAGGACTGCAGATGCTGTTGGATTCTGACCTCCCTGCATTCGAAGCGGATTTTCTGGAGCTACAGAAGCCCAATTGGCGCGCTCTCAACGGCATTGGAAAGTAGACATCCTGGCTTTCCAGCAATATATGATAGTCCATACTTTGCCCAAGATTTGATGGCCCAAACGGCGTGGCAAATCAGCCTCAGAAATTCCAGCGTTAAACGCCGGAACTGGCATAAAACTTGAGTTAACGCCCAAACTGGCATGAAACTGGGTTTAACCCAGAAAAGGTCTCTACACGAAAATGCTGTCATTGCTCAGCCCAAGCACACACCAAGTGGACCCAGAAGTGGATTTTTACGTCATTTACTCATTTCTTGTACACCCTAGGCTACTAGTTTACTATTAATAGGATCTTTTGACATTGTATCATGACGGGATGACCTGATGACATTTTTACACGTTTCTCATTGTATCTTCCACAGCATGAGTCTCTAAACCCCATGGTTGGGGGTGAGGAGCTCTGCTGTGTCTTGATGGATTAATGCAATTACTATTGTTTCTCATTCAATCATGCTTGCTTCCATTCTAAGATAATACTTGTTCTTAATCCGGATGAATGTGATGATCCGTGACAATCATCATCATTCTCAAATTGAACGCGTGCCTGACAACCACCTCCGTTCTACCTTAGATTAAGTAGTTATCTCTGGGTTCTTTAACCGGAATCTTCGTGGTATAAGCTAGAATTGATGGCGGCATTCAAGAGAATCCGGAAGTCTAACCTTGTCTGTGGTATTCTGAGTAGGATCAATGATTGAATGACTGTGACGTCTTCAAACTCCTGAAGGCGGGGCGTTGTGACAGACGCAAAAAGAATCACTGGATTCTATTCCGGCCTGATTGAGAACCGACAGATGAATTCCGCTATGCTGTGACAGAGCATATGCAATCGCTTTCCACTGAGAGGATGGGACGGTAGCCATTGACAACGGTGAACCCTACATAAGCTTGCCATGGAAGGAGACTTGCGTGTTTGAAGAAGAAGAAGACAAGTAGGAAAGCAGAGATTCAGAAGATGGAGCATCTCCAAACCTCAACCTATTCTCCATTACTGCAAAAAGTAATCATTTCATGTTCTTTTTGCTTTTCACAATCAATCCCTGATAATTTCTGATATCCTGACTAAGATTTACAAGATAACCATAGCTTGCTTCAAGCCGACAATCTCTGTGGATCGACCCTTGCTCACGGCAAGGTATTACTTGGACGACCCGCAGTAATACAATTTATCCGCTCATCATTGCTTGATCCATAAATCCCTGTGGGATCGACCTCACTCTTGTGAGTTATTATTACTTGGTGCAACCCGGTACACTTGCTGGTTAGTTTGTGTGGAAATCTAATTTTCAACCCATCATGTTTTTTGCGCCGTTGCCAGGGATTGATTAGATTGACAATGATTAAGTAAGGTGATAATCTAGATTAAGCATTTTTTCTTTGTTTTTACTAAGCACACTAACTGTTTGAGAGTTTGTTTCTACTAACCATAACCTCACTCTAGCAACAGAGTGCCCTGCTTTGGTGTTCTTGGTTTGTTTGTGTTTATATGCCAGGAAGGAGAAGAGGTGAATCCACCTCATTTGATTCTGAGCTAGAGCGAACATTCTTGAGATTGAGAAGAGAAGCAAGAGGGAAGGGAGTAATTGGAGAAGAGGAATCAGGAGAGGAAGACCAGGAAATGGAGGATAATCTCCAAAATCCACAAGATAAGGTGGCTAACAATAATGGTCAGCCTCAGAAAAGAGTTTTAGCCTCTTACACTATCCCCAACACAAGGAATTGTGGGAGCAGTATCTTAACCCCCAATGTCCATGCTAATAACTTCGAACTCAAACCTCAATTGATTACCCTAGTCCAGAATAATTGTCAACATGGAGGAAGTGTTGCTGAGGACCCAAACCAACACCTATCTATATTTTTAAGAATTTGTGACACTGTTAAAACCAATGGAGTCCACCCTGACATCTATAAGCTCTTGTTATTCCCATTTTCACTGAGAGATAAAACCACACATTGGTTAGAAACATTCTCAAAAGAGAGTATCACCAATTGGGATGATCTAGTCAGTAAATTCCTAGCCAAATTCAACCCCCCTCAAAGAGTCATTAAACTAAAAACTAATGTGCAAACCTTCAGATAGTAAGAAGGAGAATCATTCTATGAAGCTTGTGAGAGGTATAAAGCTCTAATTAGAAGGTGCCCAGAAGGAATGTTCAGTGAACGGGTTGAGCTATAAAATTTCTATGAGGGCTTGTCATTGTGTTCAAGGAAAGCTTTGGATTATTCTTTAGGAGGATCTTTGCAAATGATGAAGACTGCTCAAGAGGCACATGATCTCATAGACATGGTGGCCAACAATGAGTATTTCTACTCCTCTGAAAGACAAGCAGCCCCCAATAGAGGTGTATTGAGCTTGAAGGAGTTGATACAATCTTGGCTCAAAACAAGATTATGCATCAGCAACTTCAACAACAAATTGAAATGATGTCAAAGAGGATGGATGGACTACAACTTGCAGCAGTGAGCACAACCAATCAACCACCAGTGGTATGGGGACAACAAGAGGAAAACTATGAGGAGCAGCAGCCTGAACAAGTCCAATACATGTACAATCAAGGTGCTGGACAGAATAAATTCCATGGAGACACTTACAACTCATCTTGGAGAAACCACCCTAATCTGAAGTGGGGAGAGAACCAAAATTCATGGCAAAGAAACCCCAACCAAAATAACTCCCGAAACACAAACCATCAAAACCATCAAAACACTAACCAAAATCAATACAGAAAGCCACAAAATAATCATCCTGCATCCACCTACTACCCACCAAATAACTCATCAACTAACCACAATAACCTTCATCCACCATCAACATCCCACACTCAACCACAGCCTCCTTAAGAATCCCAAAGAATCAACAATTTAGAGATGATGATGGAGAAAATGATAAAGCATCAAGAATTGGCCAACTAGAACCATGAATCCTCACTGAGAAATCTAGAGAGACAAATTGGACAATTGTCCAAGCAAACAGTAGCTGAAAGACCAACCAATGCACTACCAAGTGACACCATTCCTAACTCTAAGGAAGAATGCAAGGCAATTCAACTTAGAAGTGGAAGAACATTGGAGAATGACATTGGCAGTAAGAAGCAAATAAAGGAGGACAAGCATGATCAAGAGACGTCCAATAAGAATGAGGAAGAGCCTCAAGCTTTAAAGAAAGGGAAACAAGTCATGGAAGAGCAACCACAATCGCAGAAGAAGGTGATGAAGACTTACACTCCTCCTCTGCCATATCTTCAAAGGCTACAGAAAGAACTCAAGGATCAGCAATTTCCCAAGTTCCTAGAGGTTTTCAAGAAGCTGGAAATTAATCTTCCACTTGCTGAAGCATTTGAGCAAATGCCTCTATATGCAAAATTTCTCAAAGAACTCATTAACAAGAAGAGAAGCTAGAATGAAAAGGAGACAGTGATCCTAACCCAAGAGTGTAGTGCTGTAATCCAAAGAGGCCTCCCACCAAAATTTAAAGACCCAGGAAGCTTCATCCTATCATGCACCATAGGCAACATGACCTTGGAAAAAGCTCGTTGTGATTTAGGTGCCAGCATCAATTTGATTTCTCTCTCAATAATGAAAAAGCTTGCAATAGAAGAAGTTAGGCCTACTAGAATGTAACTCCAAATGGCTAATAGATCACTCAAGATACCGAATGGAGTTGTAGAAAACTTATTGGTGAAGGTTGGAGAATTCATTTTCCCTGCTGATTTTGTAATCTTGGACATGGAAGAAGAGGGACACAACTCAATCATCTTGGGGCGACCTTTCTTAGCCACAGCAAGAGCTACCAATGATGTAGAGAAAGGAGAAATGATCCTCAGAGTGCATGATGAACAAATGATCATCAATGTCTTTAAAGCCATGGAATATCCCCCTGAGAAAGAAAAGCATATGAGAGTGGAAATGATAGAAGACTTGGTGGAAGTACTTGAAGCCCAAGGTCAGGAGGAACAAGAAGAAGAAATGGAAGCAGAACAAGTTGTCATAGAAGAAAGAGTAGCTGAAATCTCTTTCGAAGGCAAGAAAGAAGAGGTGTCAAAGCAAGAATTGAAGTCCCTCCCTCCTCATCTCAAGTATGCATTTCTTGGAGGAGAAGAGACCCTGCCAGTAATCATCAATTCCTCCTTGAACATGGAAGATGAATCAAAGCTGATTGAGTTGTTGAAAGCTCATGATGAGCGGATAATTTATACGCTTTTTGGTATTGTTTTTAGTATGTTTTTAGTATGTTTTAGTTAGTCTTTATTATATTTTCATTAGTTTTTAGTTAAAATTCACTCTTCTGGACTTTACTATGAGTTTGTGTATTTTTCTGTAATTTCAGGTATTTTCTGGCTGAAATTGAGGGACCTGAGCAAAAATCTGATTCAGAGGCTGAAAAGAATTACAGATGCTGTTGGAGTTTGACCCTGACTCGAAGTGAATTTTTCTGGAGCTTATAAACCCAACTGGGGCCGCTTCAATGGCGTTGGAAAGTAGACGTTTTGGGCTTTCCAGCAATTGTATAATAGTCCATAATTTGGCCGAGTTTTGATGGCCAAACTGGCGTTTAAAATCAGCGCTTTCAAAATTGCCACAGTTTAATGCCGGAACTGGCACAAGCATGGGAGTTAGCTATGGAACAAAAGCTGGCGGAATGATTAAGTCAAGAAAGAAGTTCCCACACTTGAAGTTGGATCAATGCTAGAGACAAGGCCGCACAGAAGCAGATCAACGACGGAAGTGGGGTCTCTAGGAAAGTGGATTTTGTTGTATGTAAGTAATATACGTCGATGTTATGGTAAACACCTGGACTAGCGATAGTACTTGAGCTAAACTGGAGAAAATAGGCGAAAATCGTTTGCTATTGTAATTTTCAATGCTGTTGGGGACGTCTTGTTCATTAGAATCACAATCTTTGGTTTCTTCTGGTCCCTCGAGTGCTGGGGCTGAAGCCCAGTACGATCCGTGACATATTCGATGGTATTTTCTAATGGTGGAGTTTCTACACGCCAGCATAGATTAAGGTGTGCGACGCTGCCGATCTGATGTTTGAATTGCAGTTACTATTAGGTTCTTCGCTAATTCTAATATCAGCTTTATTTGTGTGTCTAAGAAGATAAATTCATTTTGCCCAAGAGACATGATGATAGTGATGATTATGATGACAACTCACCATTATTTTCACTTATAGACGAGTGGCTGAGCCACCTGTGGACCGACGACAAATCTCCGTGATCATCTGTTCATAGTTCGGTTTTAGATGGTATGTACCGTGTCTGAGCGGATGTGAATTTATTGTCTTCGAAATCTCAGTAGACTCAAGCGTCACGTAAGGCAAGTGTACTCGCGGGGTGCCCAGATGGTCGTTAGGCCCAGGTAATGAAACTTACGATGAGTGAGGGGTCGAATCCGAGATTGTTAGGTATCAGGAAAAACGAGCTATTGGTCACGCAGTACTAGCGGAAATATCAAGTTCGACCGGCGGTTGGGAAATCGGTTAATGGGTTTTTGAATAATTAAATAATAAAGTAGAAATAATGTAATGCGAAAGGGATAAACAGACTTCTGATGCTTCAATTTGGTGGGATTCAGATAGAGCGGATGCGAGATGCTGTAGGCTCTTGGACGCGCTGCTTCGAATAATTTCTACTCATATCTTTTCACCTTATGCCAGTGGCATAGTTTGTATATATGGGGTTCACCATCGATTGTGGCTTTTTCAGTTCGCTCAAGGGGGAAATAAACTTGCGGATGGTCTGCGCAGAAGTAAGGAGTATGCTGGAGCAGTTCGACAAGTGGGCTGATAAGGCATACATCCCATCTAGGGAGTGAAAACTATGCACGCACTCTGTGCCAGGAGGTCGGCTAGTACGGTTGGGTTCGATCTCAGCTCATGGAATGAGGATCCTAGCGGTTGGGGTCTGGTCAAAAACAGGGAGACGTCAGAAGGCAGGGTTAAGTAGGGTATTGGGATGCGTAACGAGTCACAGGTGAATAAAGCGGACGAGTGCACGGGGGTAACTCCAGTCGATATTGATAGCGCCGGGCAACCTGACGGAGTATCGGCGCGGGACACCAAGACGAGGTGCCACACGGGACAAGGTTTGGTAGAACTTTCACCCGGACTCCAGGACTACTACGAGCGAACACAAGGACAGGGTTGGACTTTCACGATCGAATGAATGCGGCAGAGAACATATGCTTAACTTTAATGAGCGAACAAGACGAAGAGTTTCAAGCTTGGGTGAATCTGAAGAAAGCATCTTCAGCTGCTGTTGAAGTGTAGAACGAACTGAGGTTTGTTCGATGGATCGTAGTATATGCATCAATTGAGAATATGAGATGGAGGAGGGTCGCTTGCTACTCGATGATAGCATCGTAGCATGGTTCATTGGGTACAGAAGGAATATCTTGGGCAGTGCGAAGAAGAATAGAAAAGAGACGATATGAATAGAAGAAGATAGAATTTCATTGATACTTGAGGTAAGCGGTCAGCGAGCGGCTCACTTAATCTATAGTGTCGAGAAATACTCCACGTGAGAATTTAAGAAGAAGAGGAGTATGATTTGATGAGGGATATGGGGAGTGGCGCTTCGTAACGTGATCACGGGATCGAAAAGGTGATCACGCGAGATGTTAGGATAATAGATAGAATGTCGTATATATTCGTAGACCTAGGGCTAATAGTAGCGGGTTACATGATGCTAAGGTAATATGAGATTGCAGTAAATACCCTCCGGGGCCCATTTGGTGTGTGCTTGGGCTGGCTTCGCAGTCGACTTCGACGTGCTAGAGTCAGATGTCCGCCGCTAAGCGAGGGAGCATTAACTAATTAGAGGGTTTGGAACACTGAGTGTCTGCGAGTGTTCCGTGGGACGGTCGTCAAGACCCTCGGATGGTATGGAGGGTTTTTATTGGGTTTAAAAACATCACAGAGCAGAGCAGCATGACCTTGAGGCGTTTAACGCCAAGGTACGTCGTCATCGTGGACTGTGCCGATAAAGTATAGGACTTTATGGATTGGAAGTGAAAAGCCTGGAGTATAGGCTGTGTCAACGGGCAGAGCCGATTAGAAGAGCGTGGGCAATTGGAGTCTGTGCTCAGAAATCCGATTTCGAGTGGCATAAGGGAGGTCAGGAGAGTCAGACATAGGCGTCTTAGTTTGTATAGCCTTGTTGCAGAAGTTTGCTCAATCCTCAATTCAGTCGAGAAATATTAATGACAAAATCACAGAAAACCGCACAAACTCATAGTAAAGTCAGAATGCTAGAATTAAGAGATAAATTGGAAGAAATCCTAAAATTTTTTTTTTTTTTTTTTTCTCTTTTTGTAAAAACAATGCCAAAGCGTATAAATTATCCGTCATCACAACATTCTATTGCTACAAGCAAAGCAAGGCTTGGAATGATTTTATATCTTTGATCCCATGGAATGCGGAATTCTTCGTGTATATAGCTAGAATTGATGGGGATTGCAAGAGGAATCTGGGAAGGATCCTAAACATTGTTGTGGTATTCACTCGAGTAGGATTGAATGCTGGAACGATGAGAACTGTGAGAGCTTGCGAACTCCTGAAGGTGAGGCGTTAGAGTGAGGATGGAAAGAATGAAATAGGATTCCTGTGCGCGGACTGATTGCGACGACGAATGAGTAGCGCCTGAATAGATGAGGTTGTGGGACGAGGAGATGAATTTTCACTGAGAGGTGAGGACTGTAAGCCGTGACAACGGTGAATAGTGGGGGGCGGAGACAGCGAGAGAGATATTGCACGATGGAGGCAGGGATTAAGAAGGATGATGAAAGAATAAGCAAAGAAGAGGAGCAGAAGGGACAAGGCTCTCATAAGGGCGCGTTATTTTGTGAAGATGTCTATCGAAATGGAATTCGTAAGTATCTCTATTTTAGTGTGTGTGTGCGTGGTTGAATTCTGGATTCAATGGCATACCATGTGGTGATCTGCGTGATTGGATTTACAATATGGACCTGCGGGAGCTTGCTAATCGATCCACAAAGGCTCCATGGGAATCTGACTTCTCCCGTAGGTTTTCAACTTTGGCAGCCCCGTCAGGCTTGACTGGATTTGAGTTGGTCGCGGGAGGGGTCATGTGGTTGACAAGAGGGTTGGAGGGGAATCTCGCGAGGTGCTGAGTGATAGCGCAGTCGTTCGCTACGTTGTTCCTGAGTCAGTGTGGAGACCGCACGCGCGGAGATTGCAAGGTTGGCGCAAGCGGGCGGGCCCGGAGAGCGGGCGAGCGCAACACGGCGGACCACGCGGTGGAGAGGGGCGCAGGCCGGCGGGCATGCGGGCTGATCGAGGGTCGCAGGGGGAGGATCAGCGGAACGGGCAGGGCTCAAACGCAGGCCGACTCGGGGGGGGTGGGGGACCCTGAGAGCGATAGAGGGCCCACAGACCCAAAAATAAAAAAAAAAAAGAGGAAAAAAAAAAAAAAAGAATTAAATAATAATAAAAAAAAAAAAAAAAAACCGTTTTTTTTTTTTTGAGAAGAAGATAAAGTGCATGTAATGATCAGAACACAGTTGGCGCGCATAGGTCATATCATCTCTCGTCAAAGTTCTGCTAATTTGCATTCGATTGGCTGACATCCCGTTTGAGAAAGTCGTGGATTCAGTTAAAAGAATTGTCAGACGTACGTGATATTTTCATCTCCTACGGCTCCTCCTTTATGTGTATAATGAAAAAATGAATACTTATAAAAAAGATTCCAGTATTTTCGTTCATTTCACCTGTAGGGTGATGAGCGGATAATTTATACCGCTTTTTTGGCATTGTTTTGTTAGGTAGTTTAGTGAGTTAGCTACTTTTAGGGATGATTTGTATTTTTGTTAATTCACATTTCTAATTCTTTTTTTTTTTTTTTTTATTATTGGAAAATTTTCAAGAGTGCTGATATTGAGGGATTTGAGCAAGACTTTGAAAGAGGCTGACAAAAAGGACTGTTGATGCCGTTGGAATCTGACCTCCCAAACCTCAAAATGGATTTTCTAAAGCTACAGAAAATCTCCAAATGGCGCTTTCTTAACGGCGTTGGAAGTAGACCTCTAGAGTTTTCAGAATATTATAGTGATCTTTATTCGGGGAATTGGTGCATTTTGGCGTTGAACGGCAATCATGTGTGTATGGGTTAAAACGAAGAAAAGTCATGACCGGAGATTAAAAGCAAATAATACGGTTATAACTTGGAGTTTTAACTCCAATAGAAAGCATCAGCTCCGTGATAGATCAGCTCGCCAAGCACACACCAGCTGGGCCCGGAAGTGGATTTATGCATCAATTATTTACTCATGTAAACACTAGTTAGCTAGTTATAAATATGATAAGTTACTATTGTATTTTAGACATTTTTGACAGTTTAATCTCATGACTGTTTAGTTCTTTTGGTAATTCGGTCCTTTGCTCATGTCAGGGGCTGGCCATGTCGGCCATGCCTGAAGCTTTTCTTATTGTACATTTTTCAACGTGGAGTTTCTGCACTCCATAGGATTAAAGGGTGTGGAGCTCTGCTGTACTAAGTTTCAATAAATTATTTTACTTTCTATTTTTTTTTTTTTTATGAGATTTTAAATTAAAGTTTCATTCGTATTTCAATATGATGGATGTGCTGATCCGTGACACTCATTATCATTCTCAGCTATGAACGCGCGTGATGACAACCATTCTGTTCTATCTCAGGCCGAGCGCATATCTCTTAGCAGTTCCCCAACAGGATCTTCGTGGTATAGCTAGATGATTGGCGCATTTGAGGAATCTGGAAGGTCTAAACTTGTCTATGGTATTCGGTAAAGGATTCTGGATTGAATGACTGTGAGAGTTCAAACTCCTGAAGGTGGGGCGTCAGTGACAGACACAAAAGAATCAAGGAATTCTATCCAATTGTTGAGAACAACAGATGATTAGCGGTGCTGTGACAGAGCATATGCAGGAATTTCACTGAGAGGATGGGATGTAGCCATTGGAGCAAACGGTGAATCCCTAGATACAGCTTGCATGGAAAGAAGTGGAGGATTAGGATGAAATTAATAAAGAAGTAGAGATTCAAGGGAGCAACAGCATACATACACTATCTGAAACCCACTACTTGATTACATAAGTATCGCTATCTTTTTTATTTTCTATTTTATTCTTATCAAATTTAACAATCTCTGCTTCAATGAGTTTGCAAGGTGACATATGCTTTGTTTCATACCACATCTGCTAGTCGATATCAGATGCTGCGCACCGCCTGGCAGACGAACATCTCCGCACTACGTGGTGGTCTTATACGGTTAGCGAGCGAGAAGGCGTGGGCGCGAGACAAGGCGCGGGAGATGTGGTGACGAGTGGGCTGCTAGAGCCGCTGTGTGCGGAGGACTCGGTGAGCGTGTGCGATTCGGCGCGATGACGAGAGGACCATTCCGCGACAGTGGTGAGCCGAGCACTCTACTATTTGCGGGTTGCTCTGTAGAGATGCGATACCGTGAGGCAAGGGCATGCGATGTGCGACAGAAGGCGCGAGTGGACTCAAGTATATCGAGCTGACTCGAAGGATGTAATTTGCGTCACCGCAATCAAAAGGAGAGGCCGGCTATGCACGTCGGGTCAGGTCGGG
The DNA here is from genome assembly GCA_003063285.2 of Arachis monticola. Taxonomy (NCBI): domain Eukaryota; kingdom Viridiplantae; phylum Streptophyta; class Magnoliopsida; order Fabales; family Fabaceae; genus Arachis; species Arachis monticola. The sequence goes on from QBTX01002054.1 coordinate 12,051, forward strand.
TGTCGAGGCGATCATGAGCGCGACGCGAGCGGTGCTCGGGTAGCAGTAGGATCGCTGGGCGTTGGTGTTGCCGGTCGCGCCGCCAGAGCGATGCCTGGGGAGGATCATTCTGCCTGTTGCCGGCGTCTTCTCGAAGGCAGGGATGAGTGCGTTTGTTTCAAGATTTGTCTGGCTCTTCTGCTTTCGTTCTTCGGTCATTTGCTAGAGACGCATGCGGCACACGTGAGTATTCGGTCAGAGTTGCTCGCGTAGGAATAACGGTCACGTCAGGGCGACGGCCGCGTGGGACAGATAAAAAAGGAGCTTAGAAATACGAGTGGCATAGAAGGTTGCAGCGAATTATAGGCTTTGTGTAGCTTTGCTTGTCGCTTGGAGTGTCCGTTCGATGTGTGCGGATCTGACAGTACCCATTTTCGTTGAGAACGGTTTGGTGGTCGATGGGCGTGCGCAGTGCGATCTCTCTCATTGAAGCGTCATGTATGCCTTCTAGCCCGGGCGAGATGTGCTCTATGAAGTGAAGTCTAGATCAAGCTGCAGTGCGATACTGAAGCTATAGTCGTGTCTTCGCTCGGCTGCTGTGGATGTTCGAGAAGGTTGTTCTTCGGACGACAGGTGAGTCGTACTAGTAGGTTATGTGAGGACTCTGGACTCTGAGATAGGATGATTTTGATGTGATGCTTTAGGTGGCATTGTTAGTGATGTGGTTGGTCTGTGCGGATTGCTGAGAAGCGTGGAGTATGTGTCATATACAGTGACGCGGTCATGCGTAGATAGCTTGTCGAGCAGATCAGGAGACGTGCGTCTGTAGACCAGGGCCCCATGTTGCCACCAGCGAAGGCAATGTACATAGGATAGTGGATAGATATGGACGGACTGGGCGTGTCCTGTGCCATCTGTTTCTACCGTGTGTGTCAGAGCAAGAGCGTGCGCGGGGACGAGCAAGCCAGTCAGCGCCCAGAGAGGTACGTCCGAAGAGGCAGGATGGCGCGGAGAGGCCGACAAGCACACGGTACGAGAAGGAGGCATAGCGGGCCGGTCGGGGCGTGGCAGTGACAGGCGTGGCGGGAGTACAAACCTATCTGTTCGTACAGACAGAGGTTGGGTCGCCGTAAGGGATTCACTAGCGAGATGTAGCGCCGTGAGTGTAGAGAGTAGTCAATGGGAACGAACGCGGCGTAAATAGTCGAGGCCCCGATGCCGAGACAGCTCTGCGGACGAGTGTCGAGCATTGTAGTGACCGTGCGGTGAGAGTGAACCGGAATGAGGATTGGAACTATTGAACAGTAGTGTTTCAGCGATGACGGCGTCGCTCGCTAGGTGTGCAGAGGCGGTAGTAGAATGAGGAGCGCGGAGCCTGGCTCGAGAGCGATATCGCTGGTGCTAGGGCGGTTCGTTCCATCTGCGTGAGGCACTTGTTGGCATGCTATTGGTCGGGGTGGGTGTGACTGCGTTGAGATTGTCGTCAGTTTATAGCCTCTAGCCGGTCAGTCTATAATGAACACGTGTTCTCAAGAAGATTATGCGAAATTAGATAGAGGAATCGCCGACCTCTAGTTCATAAGCTCGTGCGGTGTTTGTGTGCTCTGCGATATTTTCGGTCGGAAATTTGAGTTGACATAGTGCGACGGTCTACGCGAAGAGCCGTGATTTTAGTAGCCGCGCAAGATAAGTCTAGGAAGTAGTGTACGGTCTTGACGTAGTACAGAAGTGGGCCGGAGCGGGAGTTCAGCAGAAATCTTGAGGTTGTATTACTGAAAGAGGATGCGTGTGAGCCACTCCTCTATGGGTGTGAGATGCGAGATACATCTGCTGTTTCGAAAGAAATCGAGCGCTTAGCCTGGCGAACGATGAGAATGATACAGCTGCTTGTAGCTCGTGTGCAGGAACTTTCAGGTGTGTCGTCTACATGTGTCTGATGTTGGGAGAGAGAGATCATAGCTAGTCGCAAGGCATGATTCTGGGTGAAATCAGGATGAACACTCAGGCGCAGAATGGCATAAGTCAAAAGGGAGCGTACGTTGTACTTACGACTGTTATATATCTTTTGTGAGCATTCTCATGCGAGAGTCACTCTTTCGATGCTACGATAGAAGATATGACCTGCGATGGAGTATGCCGTGAACTCGTCGGAGGGGTGGCATGTAGGATGGTGCGGTGTTATCCAATCAGAACTTCGGGTATAGGAGGGAGGGTGTGTGGTGGGTTATCTGCCTCCCTCGTGCCAGTGTTTGCGCAACGATGCGAAGGCGTAGTGACACCTGCTGTTTGAGAGCTGCAACTGTCAGAGACGAGAAGCAGTCGGATGAGTAGCCTGCGCGCGATGGAGAAGCAACCGGTTCGTAGGGTGACGGGTACCCACGCCGCAAGAGTGGTGCGGCAAAGGGGGACTCTAATGATTATATGGAGTATGGTAATTCGTTGAGTCCTGGCTTAGGAGCAGTGGCCGACGCGAGCGCCGCACTGGGCAGAGGCAGCAGACGTCGCCAGGATGGGTCACTGGAGGGTACTTAGCGTAGGTAGGTAGCCGTGTGGCCGGCGCAGCGGCGCCGAGCTACGCTCCGCCGTAGTTGGGTTTGAGAATGAGGAATAGGTGTGCGCTTAAACGGGCTACAGGAGCGGGGCGCGGCGCACAATCCGTTTGTATAGGCGGAGACTTGTGCGTAGTATAGCTAATCACGTGGGTTTTTGTGTATGGAGTGTGCTGGGATAGTCGGTAGTCACTCTGAGACTCGATCTGGATTTAAGAAGAAGAGAAGAGTTTGTACTGTGGAAGTAGCCCATGTGTGTGGATGCACTGCGAGGAAATCGATTGGAGCTCGTTTGCGGCATGGAGATGATACATATCTCATGAGATCGAGTGAGGCAGATATCTCTGCTGATTGTGCATTATCTGGTGCTCCGACGCTGGATATGCCAGATCTTGGGCTCCTGCTTGCATAAGCTACTCTTGAGGATTGTTGTCCGCGCTACCCGGGTCCATGTGTGGCGGACTCTTGAGTTTGTGATGTATGTTGTCTGGCAATTATGAAGGTTTTCGGTTCAGCAAGGCGCGGCGGTCGCAGCAACAGTAATGTTTTTCCTCTGCCTAGAGGTTTCTCGCAAAGTATCCACGGATGTCATGCTGCTTTTGTCAAGACGATTGCATTATTAAGTTTTAAGTGCGTTAGTTTATCTCGTGTGGTTGGGCGTTGTGGAATAGATTACTAAAGCTCTTCGTCTGTCTAAGACTTGCGCGTGGTGGTTCGCGGAATGTGCTCCGTCGCGCGCTGGCTCTTTTTATTCGTATTCGTATTTTTTGGATTAGGGTTACCGCTGGCGGCGTCTGCTCCACGTTGCACACGACGCCCTTCTCGGAATAATTTCCAAGGCAGGAAGATCACACGTCGGCTCATTGCTAGTTTATTGCCCAGCTCTATCTTTTCTGGTGGCTACTAAAGTAGGAGGTAGTCTCTATGGAGAAGCTGTGAAATAGAGGAGTTCCTCTTATCTTTTCTTGTTTTCGTTCTCTTCATATGAGAAGGAGCAAGGATAAAGGCAATCTTGTTGAAATTGATGCCCGAATTGAAAGACTCTGAAGAGAAAATTAAGAGAAGCTAAGTTACGACAAAGTTAAGCTCACTTTTAAGAATATTAGAAAACAGAGAAGGGAGATGGCAGCGAAATAATATAATGCACAGGAGAATGCTTGTGACATACAGAGAAGCCAACGTCCATGGTAGTTGATGGGAAGAAGCTCTCCATATCTTGCCATTGGAGCAATTTTTGAGCAGAACGTCAGTAGTTGGCCATGTAATGCAACAAGACTGCAAGTTTCATGGACTGTTGTCCATCATGAAGATTCTTACCATGTTTTTAACTAAGTTCTTGCAGATTGTGAGACTGTAGAAGACGAATGGAGTTTGATCTTGAAGATCTACAAGACTATGCTGTGGTTCCCTTTTGCTGTACGGAGAGAGAGCGCTAGAAGTATGTTGGATTCAACTATAGGTGGGATGATAGGCTGGACCTCCTGGGAATAGCTCGGTCATTGGCTTCTTGGAGTAATTCTTTTCCTCTCAAGACTGAGCAACTAAAGAGTGGAATGTTCAGAGTTCAAACAGAAAGAAGGTTAGTCCCTCTATGAAGCTGGGGGAAGATACAAGCAGCTAAACAAAAGAGTTCAGTGTGTCTGACATGTTTTCAGATGGACCATACTAGATATATATCTATTATGGTCTATCTGAATTTTCGAAAAATCGTGGATGGAGCGGAAATTGTGATCCATGTTCTTTTGTACTTGTTATGAAATCATTATTATGGCAGTTTGAATTACTAACTCCGTTCAACTTAAGCAGCAAGTGTACTGGTCGTCCAAGTAATAACCTTTACGCGAGTAAGGGTCAAATCCACCAAGTGCTGCCAGGCTACGATACGTAATGCGCAGTCCCCATCACTGACTGCGGTGCACGCGATCGACGGCGCGTCCTTTAGCAGAGTTCGTTGGCTAGTGGCGAGCGACGCTATGGTAACCGATTGTAATGACTAAGTTTAATGCACACATAATAATTTTAAAAAAATATTTTGGGTTTCGAAGAATATAAACTAGGCATAAAAAGCAAAATAAGGAGTGGAGAATACTGTATGTAAAGTGATAAATGTGGAATTTAGTTCGAGGATAGGGATGTAATGAGGTCGCTTCTACGTGGTTCGTATGTCTATGAAACTCTAAGCAGGTAATCAGGGTACTACCAGCGCACTCTTATCCTTCAACCTTCTCTACTCCTTTCCATGGCAGAACAGCCCTGTATGTAGGGCATACATATATAAGTGGCTACGTGTTAATCCCGCTGCGGGGGCGGACCGAAAAGTGGTCGCTATGGCGATGTACTTGCGGCTGCGTATGAGTCACGGAGTAGTCCGGGCTGGGCGTGTTGACATTGGAGTGGCATCCCAGCGCGGGCTTAAGAGTATCCGTCAGCTGGAGGCATCAATTGGTTATATTTGAGCGTCGACTTAGCTTACATCCCATCCTCTCAGTGAAAATGGTCCAAATGCTCTGTCCACAAGCATCGGCTAATCATCCCTGTCGGTTCTGCCAGATACAGGGTTTGGAATAAACACTCCCCACTTGCACTCCTTTTTGCGTCTCTCGCTCATACCCCCCAGCCTACAGGAAGATGCCAACGGAAACATGGCTACAGACTCAGGCGTTCAGGGCGAGTGTGTGAGAGCTCGTAGATCATATTCCCATGCCAAGGATGGGATCCATACTACGCGGGAGATAGGTACCACAGCAGGGTGAGGACTGTTCCGGATGTCCCAGGGATCTACGCTCCGGGAAATTATGACGACCTTACACAGACAGGTTAGAATTTCCGGATCCTCATAAATTGCGCCATCTATCTAGCTTATACGCGACGAAGATTCTGTTGAGGAATTTAGGAAGATATGGCGCCACGATAGAGGTAGAACGGGAAGTGCGGTATTGTCAAGTTTCACGCGCGTATCTGATAAGTGACGGTAATAGGCTCGACTTGAAGAGTGTCACGGATACATGACTACAGTGCTTCTATCAAGTGGTTAATGCAGAGCTCATAGCCAACTCGTGTCGGATATAGCTGACGAGATAAGGGAGAGAATTTGCACGGCATAAAAGAGGTATATGTAATTGTATTGGAGATAACTTGAGGTAGCTGACAGAATGAGGTACAGTAGAGCTCCACACTCTTAATCTTTGGTGTGTATAAACTCCACTGTTGAAAAATACAAAAGCGTATAAGATAGGGTTCGAGGGAGCATGGGCGCGCGTGCATGTGTGGAGCGCCCAGGCCTGGAGTGATCCAGAAGGACGAATGAATCAGAACGAAGACTAATGAGCAGGTCAACAGATTAAACTGTCAACAGATATCTATACAAATAGTTAAATGTCCTATATTACTAGACTAGTACTAGGGTTTCTGAGTAGGGTAATTGATGCATAATTCCACTTCCGGGGCCCATTGGTGTATGTTTGGGTGAGCTTTGAGTTCTATTCGCACGAGCTGAGCTTTTATATGGAGTTGAACTCAAAGTATGACGTGTTTGGGGCGTTCAACTCGGATCATGACGTGTTTCAGGCGTTTAACTCTAGACCGCAGCATGTACTAGTCCGTTCGATCGCCAGGTTGGTCGTATAATTTCGAATAAAGTATGGACTATTAGTTATTTTTAGGCTCGGAAGAGCTGTCTGGATGTCTATAATTTCTCGACGACCGGTTTAAGAGGGGGCCATTTCGGAGTTTTGTAGCTCCAGAAAAGTCCATTTCGAGTGTAGGGAGTCAGGAGGTTCGACGGTAATGCTCAGCATCAGCAGTTGAGTGTGTTTGTGCGACGCTGGTCTTTCAGAGTTTTGCTCAAGTCCTAATTGTTACATGAAGTTTACTGAAATCACAGAAAAACAACAAACTCATAGTAGTCCAGAAATGTGAATTGTACATAAAAAACTAATGAAACATCCCTAAAAGTAGCTTTATGAACTATTACTAAAATACATAAAAAATGGCCAAAAAAGCGTAATAAGATTATCCGCTCATCACAAAACAACTTAATTGTTTGCTTGTCCTCAAGGCCTGAAAATCAATAGGATAAAAAGAAGAGATTTTTTTTTTTTTTTTTTTTTTTATTATATTAATTCTAGTTAGATGAGGGGGACTTGTAGCTTTTTGCCTTCTGAACTTTTTGGGCATCTCATACTTTTTCTTTGAGTTTAGAGCTGATGTGGTTGTCTGCTGCTAGGCACTTAGGATGTTTCGGAAGTGGTTTTAACATTTCGTCTATTTGCAGCATGTTGGATTATCTTGGAGGACCAGCAGGGTATATCAAGAGTCTTGGCGCGTGGGCTGAAGCAGTTGATTGTGTTTGCCCAGTATTACCTACGCAAGGAGCATCGCGGAGGAGGGATTACAGTAGAATGCCACAAATGACTATGGGTGAAGCCTTTTTAAGATTGTGGCATGAAGCTTTTGGGCTAGAGTCCCAGTTGTGGTGTGCAAGCTCTTGAAGCACATCTTTTGCTTTGGATCCGATTTTGCATTGGTATCAAGCTTTTCATTGATGGCATGACACCAAGAGCACATGGTTAGGGACAGTTGATTTAGCCGCTTAGGCTGGATTTTATTTCCTTGGGACTCCTATCCATTGATGCTCAAACCTTGGATCCTTTTTACCTTGGCTTTTGGTTTTTAAGGGCTTATTGGCTTTTTTCTGCTTGGCTTTTTTTCTTTTTCTTTTCTATATTTTTTTTTTCTGCAAAAAAAAATTTTTTTGTCTTTTATTTTTTTTTCGGAGCTTTTTATTTTTATTCTTTTTCTTGCTTCAAAAAAATCAATTTCTTGATTTTGATTATCAATAACATTTCCTCTTTTGTTCTCATAGTCTTTCAAGAGGCAACAATTTTTAACATTCATTATAACAATATCAAAAGACATATAGTTGCGCACTGTTCAAGCATTTTCATTCAGAAAACAAAAGGTATTGTCATCAATATATAATTAAATTACTTCAAGGGTAATTCGAAATTCATGCGGTAATTCTTGTTCTTTTGAATTAAAATATTTATTCATTTAAGAGAAGTGAAGTATTAGATGGAATTTATTCATAGCTTTAAGCATAGTTGTCATACTAATGGATCATGGAATAAGACACAAAACTACGTAACATAACATTAAAAACTGAAAACAGAAAGTAATAAAGAACAAAGATGAATCCACCTTTAGTGGCGTCTTCTTCTTGATTTTTTTTTTTTTTTTTTTTTTTTTTTATTGTATTTTATCTTCCTTTGTTTGCTCCTCCTCTTGCTCTTTGTTGATCTTCTCTTTTTCATGGATTTTTTTTTTTAATTTTATTATTGTTGTTCCACCCTTAATTGTTCACATTGTGGCTCAAATCTTCTAAGGAAGTGTTTGAGTTGTTTCCTATTGATAATTGTTGGGAGGGGAAGATGCTCTTGAGGATTTCAGGGATTTCTTGGATATTGAGCCTTCTCATGCATCTCTTGAGAACCGTGGATGGTCTCTCTTGCTTGCACCATCCTCTTCTTAGTGATGGCTTTGTCATCTTCAATGGGGATAATTCTCATTCTATGATAACTCCAACTGAGTAACACAGATGGCAAATTAGGTGAGGAAAAGCTAGCTTGCCATGGTGGAGGACATTTCGGCTATTTTGTAGAGTTCAAGGGAGATGACCTCATGACTTCTACTTCTCTTCCAATCATGATGTATGAATATGATGGACCGAATCCCAATAAATTCAGATGGTTGTAGAGGAATGATAGAGCGTTTGAATGAACTCCAAGCATCCTCTTGCCACAGGCTTGAGGGTCAGTTTTCTTAGTTGAACACGGCTTGCCTTTGGAGGTCTATTCCATTGAGCTCCTTCACACATATGTCCATAAGGATTGGTCCAACTTTTGATTGAAGTTGACCCTTCTAATGTAGGAGTGTGGGTCTCCTAGCATTAGCATCATGGGCAGTGACGTACTTTTATTTTTTCCGGACTAAAATCTAGGTTTTTCCCCCGAACCATTGTGGAATAATTCTTTGGATTGGGTTCATACTTTGATAACGGTTCCTAGTGATCCATGAATTAGCATATGAATTATTGAACTATTAATATTCTGACTTGTTGTATGGGTTTGGTTAAGACTTCCCAAACTCTTTTTCGGATCTCATGTTGGATTTCCGGATATCATTTCTTTTTGAGGCCTGAAAGGGACCTCAGGGATCAACTTCTTCTTTGCCACAACAGTCATATGAAGTGGTCTTGATTGGTCTTGGGAGATGAATCTTTCCATATCCCATGACTCGGAGTGGAAGCTTTGTCTTTACCCTTTTTCTTTTCTAAGGATTCTCCGGCCTTGGATGGCATTGATGGTATGGATAAACAAAAAGATTGTTGCTTTGCCTACACCAAATTTAAAATATTGCTCGTCCTCGGCAATAGAGGAAAGGAAGAGAGAAGAAGAAGAAGAAAGAAGTATGGTATGAGAGGGGAAGAGATGTAGGTTCGGACTAAGTGGGAGAATAGGGTTTTGTGTTGTTGATTGAAAATTGAAGGAGAATGGAAGGGTTATTTATAGGGAGAGGGGGGTGTATGTTCGGCCATTTTAGGTGGAAATGGGTGGGAAATTGTTTTGAATTTTATGAAGGGTGGTGGGGTTTATGGGGAGGTGGAGGTTGATGTGAGTGGTGAAAGGTTTAGATTGGGAAAGAGGAAATTGAGGTGATGTGGTGAAAGTTTGTTGGGAAGTGTGGACATGGGGAATAGGTGAGTGTAATTGGGATTAGGAGGTAAGGTGGGAATTGATTAGTTGGGGATCCTGTGTGGTCCAAGATCCTGAGGTGATCTGTGGGGTCCACAGATCCTTGAGGTGTCAAAGAATTCAAGTCCCTGCACATAGGCTTGTAAAATGCTTTTGTCACCTCTGGGTTTTTAAACGCATTGGTTGACGGTTTTTGGGTGTTCAATGCCCATGTAAAGCATGTTTCTGGGCGTTGAACGCCAGTTTCTGCTTGTACTATGGCGTTCGGTGCCAGTTTTTCTTCTCTGGGCAATTCCTGGTGTTTCAGCGCCGAATGTTGCTTGTTTCTGGCGTTCTAGCGTCAGAATGATGCTCTGTTCTGCGTTTGAATCAACCGCCAGATGCGATATTACTTGGGCGTTGAACGCCGCACTGCGTCTCCACAGTGTGTGAATTTTTTCTTCTGGCTGGTTTTTGGTTTGTTTTTAGTTTTATGATTTTTTTCGTGATTCATGATTGTGTAAGAAAACACAAATAACAAAAATAAAAAATTGATTAAATAAAATTGGGGATTGCTCAACAGCGCTTCTTTAATGTATAGCTTGACATGCTCTCATGGAGCCAGCAGGTGAGTAGGTAAATGTTGTATAGTCACACCAAACTTAGAGTTTTGGAATATGTCTTAAACAACTTAGAAGTTTTGGTTGTGACTTCAAACACGCAACTTGAGTTTGAGTGGGGGCTCTTTCTTTCGATCTGAACTGAGAGAGAAGTTCTTCATGTTTACTCTCTTTTGTCACATAGGGATGGCCTTGTGCCTTAAATACAAGGTAGTGCCCATTCAATTTGAAGGAATAATTCCTTTCTGTTGAAATCTATCACATTTATGCTTTTTCTGTGGCTAGGAAAGGTCTCCAAGGGATGTAATGGCTCATTCTTACACTTCCCAGTGTCTAGATTATGAAATCAGCAGGGATGTAAAAGGCTTCACTTTTTCTAACACGTCTCTAGTACTATTTCCATAAGCGTTGTCTCAATGCTTGTTCCATTGTATGAGAAGAAGCAGTGTTGTACTCAATGATCCAGTTTCTCATTAAGGAGAGTGGCATAGATTTATCCTGACAGATCACATAGGATTTTTCAAAGCCTACATGGTGCATATGGGTATAGATATTAATTTGAATTGCCAGGATCTTTGTTTCTTTTGAGGTAGAGTTTTCTGAATCCAGGTATCCAGTTCACTAATGGAGTGCAAGGGAGGTTCTCTTCCAAGTTCTTCAAACTTGGGCATTCGAGCTTATGATGCCTTAATATTGAGACTTGCCTTCAGTAACAATCCATTCTCTTAAGAGGAAGAATAGTCTTCAAGAAGCTTCTGAATGGCAGGAAGAGAGATTTAATGGAATTCTATGGTCTACTGTATGAGCTCAGGTTCTTGGATCTGTAATAGGAAACTCTTCTCTTGAGGACGTCCCAGGAGGGTTTCCTCACTAGGATTTATTCGTCCTCCTCCTCTCCTATGCATTCGGCACTTGATTACATCATGGCCTTGCACTCTGTCCTTTTGGAATTCTCTTCTTATTGCTTGGGAGAATCTTGGGAGGAGTTTCATGACGGTTTTTCTTATCAGCTGGGCCCATTGTGCTCAGAATTTTCTCGCGATGGAGATCCTTGTTTCATTCATGAACTGAAGTGGCCTTTGACAGATAGAGACTATATTGGCTAACTTAGAAGTTGTTTTGTTCAGAATTCTGTGTCTGTTGCTGAGAAGAATGATGATTGGCTTGCTATTACTAGCCCATTTGCATCCATACATTGTTAAAGGCTTGTTTGGGGCTTTTGTTGATCTTCCTGAGAAATTTGGATGTTTTCTCCATGATGAGTTATAGGTGTTTCATAAGGTTCACCCATGTAATTAACCTCTGCCATGGCAGGGTTTCGTCACGTCAAAGCTTCTTTAGAAGCTCAACTCTTTGTACTGTTGGACTGCATTTTGCCATCTTCAGATTTGTAGAGTCATGTTTGACTTTTGCCTGAGTCACACTGTTGTTCTGAGCTATATTGGAATTCAGAGCATCAATTTTAAAAGAACATCCTTTCTTTCTGAGATATCCATTGTTCTAGAGAGGGAATTCCGGATAATGGGATACCGTCAGAGAAAGGAGTTTTGATTGATGCTTGATGCATATTGGCTGCAAACAATGTTGACATCAAGTCAACATGTTCTTCAATAGTCTGAATGGATGGCAAACTGCATCCAACAGTACTAAGAGGCAGCTTCTGAAGAATCTTATGATGTGAGAATCTGGCATGGGCAGAGCGATTTAATTCATGGTGCCTATGGAACCTTAACTCATATGGAGAATCAATTCCTTATTCTCTTGGAAGGATCAAAGGCCTCCACAAGGCTTTAACAATGGTGGACGCAATGGGCTGAGCAATAGCAAGCATATCCATCATCTTCTCAGCAGCAGACAGAGAATTCAGAGCAAGACACTTCTAATTTAGCCATTATAGTCTCAGATCTGTCAAAGGCCTACTTTCGTTTCATGAATGAAACAAGATCCTCCATCAGGAATCTGGAGGCACAAGTGGGCGAGTTGAGTTGAAGTCATTGAAATCCTCCATATTCCCCAGCAACACGAGATAATCCAAAAGGAGAGTGCCAGGCCATTGATGTGATCAATGTGGCTGAATGCACAAGGGAGGGAGAGGACGAAAATCTTAGTGAGGAAGCCCTCCTGGGACGTCCTTTCAAGCAAGAGGGTTTTCCTATAGGACCAAAGGAATCTGAGGTCATATAGAGACCATAGAGTTCCATTAAATCTCTTCTGCATTCATGAGCTCTGGAGACTATTCTTCCTCTGAAGAGGTGAGCTGTCTGAGGAGCATTGCTCATTTTTGAGCTATCATGAAGCTGAATGCGCAGTTGTTTGGTAATGAGACTTGGGAAGTGGAACCTCTTTAGTGTTTATTTAGTGAACTAGATATAGGAAAATATATAGATCTATAAAAGAATAGATCTGGAAGTCTTATACTCTTGTCCATAGGCCATGACTTTGAAAAGGCTTATGATGATTGGGGCAGGGATAATTCTTATGCCACTCTCTGATAATGGAGAAGCTGGGGGATCATTGAGGTACACCCTACCTTGTTCTCATTAAAATTAGAAATTAAAAAAAAAAAACAAGCTTATGGACATGTAGAGGACGTGTTAGTAAAGGTTGAAGGCTTTTACATCCTGCTGATTTCATATTTAGCATGGAGGAAGAGGATAATGAATATCCTTGGAAAGACCTTTCCTAGCAACAACAAGAGCTGTGATTAATGTAAACAGAGGAGAATTAGTCATTCAACTGAATAAGGACTACCATGTGTTTAAGGCACATGGCCCTCCCTCTGTGACAAAAGAGAAGGTAAGCCTGAGAGCTTTCTCAGTTCAGTAGTAAGAAGAGCCCAAGTCAACTTCTAAGTTTTGGTGTTGTGAGGTCACAACCAAACTCTAGTTGTTGGTGTTAGATCCATATCCAAACCTAAGTTTGTGTGGGAACTATACAACATTGACCTGATCATCTTTTGTGGCTCCATGAGAGTCCAATGTCAAGCTATTGACATTAAAGAGCGCTTGTTTGGGAGCAACCAATTTTATTTATCTAATTTTTATTTTATTGTTTTATTTTGTGTTTTAACTTACGTACATGATCATGAGGAGTCACAAAAAAATCATAAAAATTAAAACGAATCAAAAACGGCAGAAGAAAAAAATCACAGACCCTGGAGGACGACAGGTGGCGTTCAACGGCCAGTAAGATGGCTTGGCCGGCCGTTCACGCAGACAGAGCATGCATTACTGGCGCTGAACGCGAGAAACAAGCAACATTCTTGCGCTGAACGCCAGGAATGTGCTAGAGAAGAAAGCTGGCATGATCGCCAGAAATAAGCATGAAACTGGCGTTCACCGCCAGAAACAGGCTTTAAATGGGCGTTGAACGAGAGGTAGCAACATGGGCGTTTAAACGCCAGATGGTGTGCAAAGGGCATTTTATATGCCTATTTGGTGCAGGAATGAAATTCCTTGACACTTCAGGATCTGTGGGCCCCAAAGGATCACTTCAGGATCTGTGGACCCCAAGGATCATCACTACTATATTCCACTTACTTCTAATCCTATTTTTTGTTATTCTCTTTCCATGTCACTTCCCACTTTTCAACCACTCATTCCTCTTCAATCACCCTTCACAGTCTCATGCTTTTGGTTTCGTAGTGTAAACTTTCGTAGATGTTTTTTGTTCTGTGATTGGTTTGGTTTGGCCCATATAACCCACCTACTTAAAATTCAAAACCATATTTTCCCACCCAAACCCCCTAAATGGCCGAACAAACACTCCCCCCTCTCCATATATATACCCTTCCATTCTACTTCATTTTCACACACAAACCCACTCTTCTTCTTCACACTAGGCCGCAACCTACATCTCCCCCTTCCTACTATGTTTTCTTTCTTCTTCTTCTCTTCTTCTTCTATTGCTCGAGGACGAGCAATATTGTAAGTTTTATGTGGTAAACAATCTTTTTTGTTTTTCACTACCATCAATGGCATCGCCCTCGGCTGAAGAATCCTCTAGAAAAGGAAAAGGGAAGACAAAAGCTTTCACCATCCGAGTCCATGGGAGATGGAAAGATACATCTCCAAGGCCTCAAGACCACTTCTATTATGTTGTGGCAAGAAGAAGGTGATCCTGAGGTCCTTTTCAGCTTATAGAAGAATGAGTTATCAGAGATCCGACATGAGATCAGAAGTAAGAAAAAAAAAAAAAAAAAAAAAAAAAAAAAAAAAAAAAAAAAAAAGAAAGATAAAAAGAAAAAAAAAAAAAGAAAAGAAAAAAAGGAAAAAAAAAAAAAAAAAGAAGAGGTTGGAATCTTAAGCCACCCCATGCAACAGTCGAATCTATGGTTAAAGAGTTTCTATGCCAAAGCATTGGGATACTAGGAACATGGATCAAAGTATGAACC